>LPNX010354213.1:308770-388222 GCA_001517045.1 Pseudotsuga menziesii
ATTTATCCATCGATGCGTCGTAGGGCGGTAACTGAAGCTGCGCAGGGACACTAGGTAGACCAGGGCCAGCAAAATCTTTCTTGGCCGCCATGAATGTCTCTTTTTCTCTGAGGATATCAAATGCCGGACTTTTTTCAGGGGCCTTCCGAATTAGAGCTTCGACAGGGTGGTTTGGTGGTTCCTGGATATGTGTCGTAAGTCCACTTCGAGTAACGACATTAATAGTCGCCATGGAGCAAGGCTCTACAGAAATCATCTAAAGGTTCTGAGTAGGGATAGTCGGTCGGGCCTGAATTTTAGCGATCAGCTGAGGGCACTGTTCGATCACATGATCAACGGCGCGGCAATACCGACACGTCGGAGTTGGGTTCCGACAGTCGCGAGCCAAATGCCCGGCTTGGTTGCAATTATAACACACGATTTGGTTGCGGCCTCGCCCAGCCATGCCGCCACGCCCTCCAGGGGGACCTCGGCCATAACTGTCATTGGTTGGGCCTTCCGTATGCACCCTGTAGGCATCATAGGTGCGGCACTCCTCTTCCTTATGACCGATAGATTTGCAAAATTTACAGTAGGGGTTCGCAGGTCCCTGCGCATACTTTTGCAGCAGATAACAGTGCTCAGGTCGATGTTGGCCGGTCATTCTGCAAAGCTCACAATAAATAACCTGTGGCGGAAAGGGGTTCGGCGCACCGGTCTGCAGGTACTTGGCTATTAGAGGGCACCGTTCCTTATCATGTCCTTCGGTCCGACATTGCGTACACCACCCGGTTTCGCCGTCAGACTTTCCCTTTTTCATCTCGCGGAGTTCCAGTGCCATCGCAGCTAACTGCGCTTGGATTTGAGTAAGCCCAGAGTCATCTCCGACAGGGGCAGTCTCTAGTTTCATGGCGATTTCTAGGGCCTCTAGCTGGTCAGCAACCTTCTGTTGCATGAGTGGCGTTCTAATATGCGGTAATAATGCAGCAATAAACCATTCCTTGTGCTGCGCAGGACTAATGGTAAAGCTGACCTGGTCCAAGAGGACTTTGAATCTCTGATCAAACTCCCAGACTGATTCGCCGCGCCGCTGTTGAATCTCTTTGAGTTTGGTGATGCTCTGCGACTCCGATTTAGGTTTCTTAAATTCTTTGATTATGGCCGCCTTGATTTCATCTAACGTAGGGCTCTTGTTGCTAGAAAATTTCATGAACCAAGTCAGAGCCCTATCCCGAAAAGATGTAATCAGCTGCGCGGCGCGCACATCGGGATCGGTAATTTTTTTCGCGGTCCAGACGGCGTCACAGAGGAACCAGAACTGATCTGGGTCTTCGGAGCCCGTGCCTTTAAAAATGGGGAGTTTAATATCATCAACGAGGTGGGCCATGGAATTACGGGTAGTTTGGGGAAGGGGGCTGGTGGTAGAAGGGGGGGGGTTTGCGCAGGTAGGCTGGCCTGTGACCGGAATACTCGAACCTGGTTGACTTTCAGACTGCGGCGGAAGGTCAGGGGTAGCGGGGCGGCGTTGCGGGGTAGCTGGCGGGGTTTCACTCCCAGGGTGGTGTGCGGAGTCTGAGTCTTCAGGCGTTACAGGGGTGGGTACGGTGAGCTGGCTTACGGGAGAGGAGCTAAAAGTCGGCTTATACCTTTTCCCGTTTCGCAGCAACCCGCGTTGCTCGTCCGAGAGAGTGGCACTTGCAACCATATGTTAGCACAACTAAACTAATAATCGGGTGCAACAGTAATATACCAATAGTATTTTAACTTTTAAGCCTAATAAATTCAAAACTTACCACAGAGATCGTTGAAAGACTGCCGTTCAGCGTCACGAAAAGAAGTATTGGTATCAAGAGCAAACTCGTTGCAGACAGATCTCAGCGAACCAATGACCGATATCCTTCATCGAGGGCCCCCAGAACATAGCCCTTGTGGTATCAGGTAAACCCCTCGCGAGCAGTTACTGAGTTCAACCGGCAACGGAACCAATTTGTTGGGCACTTGGGCAGACCCGGGTTAATGCTTTACACGTCGCACCAACAAAAGACCCACTGTGTTGGCCCTTTCGGCAACAACCTGCGCGCAGGTTGCAGTCTCACCCGAAACAGCAATGGGGTGCCGCAGAATCAGGTTTCTGCATGCAGAGAGGGGTATTACTGTACCTTAGCCTTTCTAAATAATTACTAATCAACTTCTGATTAACTTATCATTCATTCATATATATTTCACAGCATAATAAACAAACCAAACTTGCATAACCCACTACAGGTAATTCACAGCGCAGCTTAGCAGTAACAGAAATCTTATAATATCAGATATATTCGGTTTAGTGCATGAAAATAACAAAACAGGAACAACACAACAAAACCACGACACCAAATATAACGTGGTTCACCCCCAGTGTAGGGGCTACGTCCACAAACTGCGTTTTATTCCTCTTTCTTCAAAAACCACAGTTTATCTGCGCACTCAGCTGCAGATTCCTTCTTCCTTTTGACAGCCGCGCACACAGCAGCAGGCTTCTGCGCACACAGCTGTAGACCTTTCTTACTTTCTTACAAAAACCCTCTGCGCACACAGGTGCAGAGGTCGTCCACGCACACAGCTGGGACTAGTTCCTTCCTTACAAAATCCAACCTTACTTCACCTTATCTTTCTTACATCAAAAAGCCTAACCTATCCATTTTCCATAAGCGCTTATTTATACTGCGTATCTTACAAAAACCATGGTCCTAAACCATGGGCACCCACAAAAACCCTAACCCTGGATTTAACCCATGGGTTTATTACAAAAAGAGAGGGTTTTGACTTACCCTGACACCCCTAAGACTATTCTGACCCAACACTCCATTTACAAATTAACTGCGGAGTTACCCCCTATGGGGTATGCGCTCCAACAGATTCCACCCTAAACATCCCTGCATGAAAAAGAAACTTAATGAAGCTACTTCTCTTCTTGAAAAAAATCACATCAATCTTCCTGAAAACTTTCGGAAGAGAGATCAGCAAGATTGGGAACCACAACATGAAAGAGGTCATGCTCTCATGGAAATCACTTCGAAGTCCAAAGCACTCTTGATAGATTCTGGAGCTTCGAATCACATGATGGCTGAAAGAGACTCTTTCTCATCTTTGGAGATTGAAAAATCCATTCCCATCCACATGAGAGATGAATCCACAATCATATCCGAAGGACAAGGTACTGTAGATCTTGAGCATGGTTATTTTCCTAATGTTTTGTATGTACCATCTCTTGCATCAAACCTCCTAAGTGTTTATCAAATGACACATACGGGAGTTCCCAAGAGAGTCTCCTTTATCCAGGATGATGTAGAGATCACAAAACTTGCATCCGAAAAACTTGTAGCAAAAGGCCTTGCAAACCATCATGCAAAATCCTACAAGTTCTCCCATTTTGTGGTAGATGCAAAGCCCACCACACTGCTTACTCATGGAAATGAATTTAGTATACTATGGCATGAGAGGTTTGGCCATCTGAACTTCAAATACTTGTAGCAATTACAGAATAATTCTATGGTTGAATGCCTCCCGGTCATCAAAGCTACCACTGGAATTTGCAAGGGTCGTGTTGTTGGAAAGCACCCTGAGCATAAGTTCGATCTGGGGAAGGAAAGTCGAGCATCATGCATATTGGGACTGATACATTCTGATATCAGCAGTCCCATGCCTATCACATCCATGAATGGATCAAGGTACATTATGACTTTCATTCATGACTTTTCCAGATACACATGGGTCTTTTTTATCAAAAGAAGTCGGAAGTCTTGGAAAAATTCACTAAATTGAAGGCCTTGATTGAAAATGAATCTGAAAAAAAAAGATCAATATTTTAATATATGATAATGGTGAGGAGTATGTGAGTAATGAGTTACTCCATATATGTTCCCAAGGTGGTATTCATATCCAGCATTCAGTTCCCTACACTCCCCAGCAGAATGGTGTAGTGGAGAGGAAGAATCGGTCTGTCAAGGAGATGACCACCTGTATGTTGGAATCAAAGAAGTTGGCTGCAAATTTGTGGGTGGAAGCCATACATGCTGCATAATATATTTAGAACAAAGTGACACACTCATCCGTGAAAGGGAAGACCTGTTTCAAAGCATATTTCAGACACAAGTCGGATGTGTCGAATCTGAGGGTGTTTGGGTCCACTGCATTGGCCTGATTTCTGCTTAATAAAAGGAGGGCTTTGCAATCGCAAAGCATAGAATGCATGTTTATTTGATATACTGATGAATCTAAAGGTTTCAAGCTGTTGTATATCAAAACAAAACATATCATCATTGAAAGAAGTGTCAAGTTTGAATTTCCTCTTCAGGAGGTAGAACTAGTGAAGGAGAAAACTGTTAAATTTACTTCCTATTCTACGAAATATTTGGATGATGTAATTGGGGGTGATGACCCTGATTTGGATCCTCTGATTTATGATATTAGTGAATAGAAAACATTAGATGCTGAATCAAAACCTGAAGTACAAAATCGTATCCCAACATGGGCTCGACAGACTGATCCGGATTTATGCGTGAAAGAAATGAAAGAACATACACATAATAATAATCAAATACATTTTGCAAAGATAACAGAGATACAGTAAACACATATTCTATTAAATGACGGAAATATAACAAACTGTAATACAATTGCTAGAATGGTGGTAGCTATCTCTGAGAAGAGATGTGGCTTCTACGCTCATCCGTGCCAAGTTGAATACAAAATGAGGCCAAAGGGGCCTATTTATAATAAGAATGAGGTGAGAACCCCAAAAGTCCAAAACGTAACCCTAGAAGATGAACCGTTATAAAATTTGCGGCCCCAAGGTGGTAAGTTGAACAGTCAACTTCCCTGGGTCATAACTTTTGCATACGATCTCCGATTTGGGCGTTCGATAGCTCGTTGGAAAGGTCTATATAATTTTTACAAATTTTGGTCAACCAAATGCATGCCAATGGCAATAATTTGGCCCCAAATATCCAAAAAATGTCGTTTAGGGCCTCAAAATAGCCCCGAAAGTTTAGGACTCGAAAAATTGCAGAAAAATAACTAGAAAACTGCCACAATGGACAATTGTTTTGAGCTAGTGGAATAGGTGGGTGGCCACCAATCTCCATTTAGATCAATCCTCCCTCCTTAGGAAGCAATGGTCTCCATTGTGTTGAATCCCATATCATACCTCAAAATGTGTGTTGAGTTGATCTCCTGGTGCGACATTTGTTGAAGTGAAGAGGTTGATTTTCTTTGGCATCCCGATAGGGTTGTAATTGTTGTGTGGATGATTTGTTTCTGGAGGAGCACCTTGGATGTGTGGCCTTGCATTGTAGAGGTACTTGGATAGATGAGGAAACAATGGATCTGTCTTCTTCTTGTGTCTGATGAGCAGAGACACCCTGTGCAAAGGGTGTGGAGGTCTCTGTGATCTTATGTTCTCCTTCAGATGCAATTGTGAAGAGAAATAATTTTCTGATGTGGGAGCTTATCTTCCTACCTTGCGACACTGCAGCAGGTGCAACTGTCTCTGAGATCCGGTAGAGTTGTCCTCCCAAAGTGACAATGACACTATGAGGATGTGACTCATATACATCATGACGTTTCCACATATATGGTTGTCCTAAAAAAATGTCACAGACTTCAAGTGGGGCCATATCACACAGTACCTCATCTTTGAAAGGATTGATTCCATATGGTAGGAGGCATTGTTGAGTAATGCGGATACCTCGTCCTTGGCTTAGCTAACTAATGCTGTAAGGTTGCGGGTGTGGTGTTGTTGGAAGCCCCAACATCTTGATGACTTCTGCTGAGATCAGGTTCTTTTGGCTACTGTTGTCAACAACAAAATGTAGAGGCATTCCCTTCACCCACATCTGCGAGTGGAAGAGGTGCTCCTCTACCTATGACTCTTTAGAATCCTCTAGTTGAATCTATGCGGTAGCAACAGTGGCAGTGGGGTCTGCATCAATGATCTTCCTCCCATTATATGTGGTTGTGGCATTGGGTTCGGAATCAGAATGAGGATCTGATTCTGAAGATTTGATCTCGGCTACTAATGACTACTTTGAGTGGCATTCATCAGTGTTGTGCCAAGGGCTTTTATGAAATTCGCACCACTTACCGATGTCCTTCTTTGTCTTTCCATCTCCCTTCTTTGCTTGTTGCGGGGACTGGTTGTCTTTTCCTTGTCCTGTGTTATGCGGGCCAAGGTTTCCCTTGCCTTGCTTCTGCGGTGGGTGTGCAGGTCCAAAGTCTCGCTTGTTCTTTTGTCTAAATTTCTCCTCGATTTTTACAGCATATCGATAGGCGGATCCAAGTGAAGAGATGTAGAGGAAGTCCATCTCCGTTCAGATGTACCGATGTAGACCACTATGATATTTTAGAATTAGGTGTCGCTCGGAGTCCTTGATACTCAGCTTTGTCCACAGGGTATGAAAGTTGTTGGTGTACTCCGACATCGTCTGGTCCCTTTCTTGACGTGGAATGGTCCATTTTGTGTACTGGTCATCATAGTTTCCCATAGAGTAATACTATTCCCTGACAGCATCTATGAAAGAGGCCCAAGTGGGATTTGTTTCAAACATTCCATACTCGTCTGATGAGTTTTGCTCACAATAAGTACCCCACAAATTTTGGACATGGGGGACTGCCTTAAGGAGCGCAAAGGTGATCTTTTCTCTGTCAAAAAAATTGTGGATAGATAAATACCCTTCTAGAACATTCAACCAATTATCTAGGGCATCTGCATCGATTTTTCCTTCAAATAAAGGAATATCAAAGTTAACTTGTACCTTGAAGGGAGTTGCATCCTCGAACCGGATGCTTGTTGAAGACGCACTTGCTGCTTGTTATAGCGGATTTCACCACACTAGGTGAATCACACATTGTATGGCCTTCCCCTATCCCGCTGTAGACTCATTATCCCATATGGACTACTTTTTGTCTTTTGATGTGTCCTTGATATCTGAGTGATGGAGGATTGAGGTGGTGGAGGCCCAAGTGGGGGATTCAGTTTCTTCGGTTCGCAGACGTGCTGTCAGAGGTTGTCACTTATAATCTCTGATTCATATTAATAGAAATATCTTTTCCTATCCAGTAATGTGTATTTGAATGAATATTGTATCCATTGGAATATGTCAAATGCTTTTACATTATTGATTATATATTCTAGAATAGATCTAACACCATGATATATGGTATTCTTGTATTGTTTACTTGTTGTTGAGGAAGTATTCTATCAATTCAAGCTAAATATTTGAAAGCTCAACGGGGATCTACTTCAACCATCCGGAATAAGGTACGAGGTTCGATCCTTTAGTGTTAGACATTTTATTTCTATTACATATTGGGAAAGATTGATTTCTGGAGTGTAGCTGTCTATTGTGGTACCCCAAGCCATAGGAGTTTCTCTCCGTAACAGAATTGGTGAATCTGTTGGGGATGTTCCTTGTTTTTCTTTGGGGTTGGGGGCACAATGGGCTTGATATTATTGACTTGCTCGTGGTTTCTCTCTGTTTCTGTGTCGCATGTTATAGTATGTGTGTCTATTGACACTCCCCTTTATTGGTTTGGCCTTGACCTACTTTTTACCACTGCCTTCTCTATATACGCGGGTTTTTGGACAAAATTCAAGTACATACGTGGATTTTTGGCCAAAAGTCACGTACATACACAGCTGTTCTTTATACAGTCGCGTACATCCTCCCTTTTTGTGAGTCTGATGTTGTGGAAAGTTACTGGGTGGGTTGTGAGTGTGGTTGGGTCTTCCTTGGGTCTGAATTTGTCTGTTGGATGCTTCTTTTGTGACCATAGACCATTCGTGCCTATCTCAGGTATCACGTCTACACTGGCATATAGGTTAGGTCCACCACCATTTGCATTTTGCATGACCTTATGACCATGTCACTATATCCTTAGGTACGAACCCACTCTATTATGTCATGGAACCTTCTTGCTGCTCTAGAAGTGGCATGATATGAGTGGTAGAGCCTCACCTTACATGGGAACCCTAGTTAGCGCCTTATTTGCATTTGGTTCCCATGCCGATGTTTCTCCCTTTAGGGTGTGGGAGTCCGTTGTATAGTATTGCCATGACATTTCGCAAGAGCCTCATACTCCTCTTGATCTTATGCTGGCCATGATCCCTCGGACTCCCTTGTATCAAGTTGTGGATGCATTATCATGAGCTTTTCCTGTCTTATTGAGCTTTATTCCGACTCCCCTGACATTGTGTTTCAGCCATATAGCCCGAGCTTGTCTCATGTCTAGCCATGAAGATCCTTTCTTTATATCCTTCGCAGCTTGATTCCCTTTTTACCAGGAGGGGATTTTCCCCCGAGTGTCAATATCCTACACATGTATCCTTGCATTGAGCATAGGTATGTTCCACTACTTGGAACTAGTTTGTTTTCCCTAATGACACTCATCTCCTCCTAGTATGTAACTATAAAGCTAGTTTATTCTTTTATCAAGCTTTTCAAATAACTGAAAAAGTCCAAAAAAATCAAAAAACCAAAAAGTCGGACAAGAAAAGATATTATCTTTGGCAGCTATCGAGTCGTGTCGCCTTCGAATAGAGCACTGTATATCACATCCATTGGTTGGTTTATAGTTTGACTTTAGGAGTTTTACTCATTTATCTGAGTTTATCTCCACCGGTTGGTTATGCTTCCAGTCCTTATGGAGCCTCTATTGATGCCTCCTGCATCATAGAGATGTCCCAGTTTGTATATCGAGTCTATGTTGCCTTCGTTCAGTCACCATACGCCATTATGCTCTTGTTCGAAGGAAGTTGAAACCTGAGTCGGCCATTCCTCAGTTATCTTTACTTTGCATGTCATCCATTCCCAGTACAGTTACTGGTTCTTACACCTTATGATCAAGTCCTTTCACATTATACATCCTTGCTGAGTACCTCGTGCTGGATGATGGGGGATGCCCTAATGCCCTCCTTCCAGTGGATTTCATCCCATCGACTTCAGATCATTTATTCTGGGATTGGAGTCTACAGTCATTTTGAGTGCCTTGAGACTTGCAGTCATCAGTGGCAGGTTCTCTCGTCATCGACAGTTTTGGGAATACATCAATGTCCCCTGATCGATGGATTCTCTCAAGTGTTCGACCTCAACACATTTATTCACACTTGTTAGTTTGCACTCTAGTACCTTGATTCCCATTTTCCTTATCGGTGGGTGATCTCGCGTCTGTTAACAGTATACATCAATGACCGGTAATCAGACGATGGACTACTATGTTCGACCTCGACACCTCTATACGCATAGTAGGACATGTACTCGTAGCGGTGTGTGTAGAAGACCTTCTAGATTGGTGGCATCTATTATATGCTACCTCCTTGATCGTTCCAGTGTTCATGAGATTTCAGCTCTCGTGACTTGTTCCAATATATGTCAGACATTTCCAGCCACTATGGAGATCTTGATCTATTATATATCTTCAGCCTTTGTGGAGATCATGGTCCTTTGTATATCCTCATCATGGAGATTCTGATCTATGTATATTGTACGTGGCGATGACCACATATGTGTTATCATGTTTCATGCCTATTCATGGCCATTGTAATCTTATGTATCCGGGACTGCTATATGTATTTGCAGTTATATGCAGAGTTGTATTATTGTACTATGCTGATTGGGTGGTTGGTATTCCATTTGGGTACCTTCATCACTCCACTTCTGGGATGGAATTATAATGTATTTCGGCCATCGTATAACCCCTCTGATCTCATACATTAGGGGGCATCTGTTATAGCGGATTTCACCACACTAGGTGAATCACACATTGTATGGCCTTCCCCTATCCTGCTGCAGAATCATTAGCCCCTATGGACTACTTTTTGTCTTTTGATGTGTCCTTGATCATCCCTAAAAACATAAGAAAAGTGATATACGCAGTTTTTTCCCCGATAACCGTGTACATACGCGGATATGACCCCTATAGTCGTGTACATCGAGATGTGTGCATAATCCAAATCCTTTTGGAGTTTTCCTTGACTTGGATCCGACTCATTTGACTCCTGGCCTTCCATATGCCTTGAGATCGCTCGGATTCAACCCTTCATTATCCCTTGTGAAGCTATATAAGGAACCCCTTGGTACATTAAAGAGATATAGAGATAAGAGAGAATTGAGAGTAACAAAACTATAGTCCATTGTTGCCAAAACTTATGCTTGAGTCTGCATCCCTTTGTCCCTTGGAGCACTGTTGTGTTCTTCCCAAGCTTGCCTTTTTCTAGTGATCTTGCTATCTGAGTGATGGAGGATTGAGGTGGTGGAGGCCTAAGTGGGGGATTCAGTTTCTCCAGTTCACAGACGTGCCATCAGAGGTTGTCACTTGTAATCTTTGATTCATATTAATAGAAATATCTTTTCCTGTCCAGTAATGTGTATTTGAATGAATATTGTATCCATTGGAATATGTCAAATGCTTTTACATTATTGATTATATATGCTAGAATAGATCTAACACCATGATATATAGTATGCTTGTATTTTTTACTTGTTGTTGAGGAAGTATTCTATCAATTTAAGCTAAAGATTGGAAATCTCAACGGGAATCTACTTCAACCGTCCGGAATAAGGTACGAGGTTCGATCCTTTAGTGTTAGACATTTTATTTCTATTGCATATTGGGAAATATTGATTTATGGAGTCTAGTTGTCTGTTGTGGTACCCCAAGCCATAGTAATTTCTCTCCGTAACACCGCTGCCGGCATTCGTAGTAGGATTTGGGTGAAACTATCCATCATCTCGTTCCTCTGTCGCTCGAGGGCTTCCTCGAGCAATGACTTGATAGGATCTCTTACTTCATCGTCTCTCTTTTCTTTCGCCATGGGAGGTCATTTGGGATGGTGAGAATGATCAAGTGAAACTAGCTCGAGACCAAACTCTCTATACTTAGACCTCGTCGAAAACATGCGCCGAGAAACAATCAAAGAGCATATTGCTTTGATACCACTGATCCATATTTATGCATGAACGAAATGAAAGAACATACACATAATAATAATCAAAGACATTTTTCAAAGATAACAGAGATACAGTAAACACATATTCTATTAAATGGCGGAAATAGAACAAGTTGTAATACAATTGCTAGAATGGTGGTAGCTATCTCTAAGAAGAGATGTGGTTGCTACGCTCATTGTTAGGGCGCGCGAGCACCTCAACGGTCCTTAAGATGGGTAACCCCGCGGGTTTGACTGAAAATAGTCTTAGGGGTGTCGGGGGTTGAATCAAAGTCTTCTATTGTAATAAACCCGTGGCTTAAGACCGGGGTTTAGGGTTTTGGGTGTCCATGGTATTGAATCCATGTTTTTGTAAACAGTGCGCTATAAATAGGCACTTGTGTAAATGAGAAAGGTTAGGTTTTATGATGTAAGAAATATCAAGGTGAAGTTAAGGATGGTTTTGTAAGGAAAGGTTAAGTCCCAGCTGTGTGCGTGGATGACCTCTACAGCTGTGTGCGCAGAGGGTTTTGTAAGAAGAGAAAGAAAGATCTGCAGCTGTGTGCGCAGAGGCCTGCTGCTGTGTGCGCGGCTGTTAAGGACCGAAGGGATCTGCAGTTGAGTGCACAGATCAAACTGTGGTTTTGTAGCAAGTTGAATAAAATACAGTTTGTGGACGTAGCCCCTACACTGGGGGTGAACCACGTTATATTTGGTGTTGTGGTTTATTGTGTTGTTTCTATTTCTGTTATTTTTATGCATTAAAAACTGTATACATCTGATAACGTAGATCACTGCTAGTAATAAGCTTCGATGTGAATTCCCTGTGGTGGTTTAAGCAAGTCACAGTTATTTATCTATCTGCGAAGTTATATATCTATAAGCGAATGACAAAGTTGTGTAACTGTTGATTAATAAGTTTATTAAAGGCTAAGGTACAGTAATACCCCTCTCTGCTTGCAGAAACCTGATTCTGCGGCACCCCATTGTTGTTTCGGGTGAGACTGCAACCTGCACATAGGTTGTTTCCGAAAGGGCCAACATGGTGGGTCTTTTGTTGGTGCAACATATAAGGATTAAACCTGGGTCTGCCCTATTACCCAACAAATTGGTTCCGTTGCCGTTTGAACTTAGTATCTGCTCAAGAGGGGTTTATGCCATACCTTGAGGGCTATGTGCTGGAGGCCCTCTGTGACAGAAATCGGTGATTGGCTTGATGCGACTTATCTGAAATTTGCTGAGACAGAGAACACAAATCCGTGTCGTAGCGCACGAGAATTTTTACAGGCGTATGTTTTTTGTGATACTTATGAAACTTTCTTTGGTAGTCTCCACATAGAATTGCACCAGTGGTTGTCTAGGTTAACAGAAAGAAGGATGAACTGCCAAGCTCAACGGGTTCCCACGTGGACCCCCACAAGGGTCAATCTTGTGCAACACATGCACAATGAGGTATCCCGCGCTGTTGATTTCTGGACGACGCGAACATTGGAAGCCTTCGTGACAGAGTTTTCCCTTGACACAAGTACCTCCTTCAGCGAAGCTGAACGATAGTTCTTCAACGGTCCCCGTGGTAAGTTTTTGAATTCATTAAGCTTACGAATTAAAATACTATTGGCTGAAAAGGGTATACTGTTGTTTGAATCAGATTGCTAGATTGATAGTACTAACATATGTTTGCAAGTGATACTACCTTCGACGAGCAAAGCGGTTTGCTGCGAAGTGGAAAAAGGTATAAGAGAGATTTTGACTCCTATTCCTTAGGACAGGCTACCGCGTCCTCCCCCATCAATTCTGACAAGTCCGGATTTGAATAAATCCCTTCGCTTGGCAACCCTCCGGTAACCCCGCAGCGAAGACCTGTTACCCCTGACATTTCGTCGCAGTCTGCCAGTAAACCAAGTCCAAATATTCCGACCATAGGCCAGTATGTCCCCATAAATCCCTCCCCATCAACGTCGTGTCCCCCCCTAGAATCGCCATGGCCCACCTGGTTGATGACATTAAGCTCCCCATCTTCAAAGGCACGGGATTAGAGGACCCCAAACAGTTCTGGTTTTTATGTGAAGCGGTATGGAACGCGAAGAAAATCATAGACCCAGATGTGAGAGCCACGCAGCTCATTACTTCTTTTCGGGAGAGGGCTTTGACCTGGTTCATGAAGTTCTCCAGTAATCAGAGCCCTACGTTAGCTGAGATTAAGGCAGCCATAACTAAAGAATTTAAAAAGCCTAAATCGGAATCGCAGAGCATCACCGAACTTAAAGAGATTCAACAGCGGCGCGGCGAATCTGTGTGGGACTTTGACCAGAGATTCAAAGTCCTCCTCGACCAAGTTAGCTTTACCATTAGTCCTGCGTAGCACAAGGAATGGTTTATTGTGGCATTATTACCACATATCAGAACTCCGCTCATGCAACAGAAGGTTGCTGACCAGCAAGAGGCCCTGGAAATCGCAATGAAGCTGGAAACTGCCCCTATCGGAGATGATTCTGGTATTGGTCAAATCCAAGCGTAGCTAGCAGCGATGGCCCTGGAACATCGCGAGATGAAAACAGGAAAACCTGATCGCGAAGAGGTTTGGTGTACGCAATGTCGGACCGAAGGTCACGACAAGGAATGGTTCCCTCTGGTAAGCAAGTACCTGCGTACAGGTGCGTCGGACCCATTTCCACCACAAGTTCTATATTGTGAGCTCTGCAAAACAACAGGTTAGCATCGACCCGAGAACTGTCACCTGCTGCAATGGTACAGACAGGGACCTAAGACCCTCTACTGTAATTTCTGTAAGTCTGTAGGTCATAATGAGGATGAGTGCCGCACCTATGATGCCTATCGGGTACACAATGAAGGCCGCAGTAGTGATAGCTACGGTTACCAAGGGGGTGCCTCTGGTAGAGGTTCGTCTGGAGGCCGTGGTGGTATGCCCAGCAGAGGCCGAGGCCAGTTGGTATGTTACAATTGTAACCAAGCTAGGCATTTGGCCCGCGATTGTTAGAACCCCACTACGACATGTCGATACTGCCGCACAGTAGATCATGTGATCGAGCAGTGTCCGCAGCTCATAGCTAAGATTCAAGCACGACAGAGTGTCCCCACGTGGAATATCCAGATGATTTCAGTTGAGCCCAGACCGGCCGCAACTATCAATGTTGTCACACGGAGTGGAGCTACGACACACCTGCTAGATATAGAAATATAGCCCGCTGATGCTCGGGTTCGTAAGGCCCCTGTGAAAACCATAGCATTTGATCTCACAAGAGAAAGAGAGACATTTATGGAGGCTAAGAAAGATTTTGCTGATCCTCGCACATCCGTTACACCGACACAACCTGAGCAACTATCTTCGCGGCCCCTGAAAGCTCCGAGGGATAACGTAAGTACCTTATCCTCCTTTTTACAGAGTTTCCTCAAACTGTTACGTGATCAAGATGCTCTGACTCAATTACAGGACGTCATTGCTTCCTGCGGCCCTTACCATAGTCCTGTGCAAGACAAAACTGTTCACAGAGTGAACAGAACCGGCAGGGAAATGCGATTGAATGCTCAGGTAGGGGCCTATCATCTGACTGATGTTATCTTGGACTTAGGGTCCGATGTAAATGTGTTAACTAAACAAACATGGGAACACATGGGAAAACCCCCCCTCGCCTGGTCCCCTATCCAGTTGCGGCTAGCCAACCAGCAAAGGATTGTGCCTCTAGGAAGTTTCCTGAGTGTCCAAACAGATATTGCCGGGGTCAGTACTATCGTGGACTTTGAAGTAATTGAGATTATTGATGACAGCGACCCCTACCCGGCCTTGTTAGGAATTGAATGGGCAATGGCAAATGCTGCAGTTATTAACCTAAAAAAGAGACAGATGATTTTCGAAGGGAAAGATGTGAGAGTCACCCTACCACTGGATCCTTCACAAGGGGAACGGTACTCGGAACCACTCCGACAAAAGGTTCAGGATGACGTGGAGCCTATCACACTATTCCCGCGTAGGACGGGGGTTATGAGGATCCTCCTACCATAAGTTAGGAGTCCGGAAGCTCCTGTATGACCAAATCAGAGGATGAATTAGAAGGATGGCGGCACCAACCTAGCAGTACCAGACCTCCTAAATCTCTCAGATGGCTCAGCTCACAACCAAGCACTCTCCCTACTTTTGATGGTTCGACAGACCCTGACCCATTTATCGTACAATTTTCAGGTCAGATACTAGAGTCATAGAAGATAACTTCTCTAGAGTTAGCACTTAGAGTCACAACCGCCAGATGGTGGAAGAGCCATAAGTCGCAAATTTCTAGCTGGGAAGTCTGTAAGAGGCTCCTTCGGCTGTGATTTAAGGAACAGCCTGAGGAGGTACGAAGCAAGTTTGATGGAAAATCTAGCCCATAGGCACATTTGGAAAACTGCTATGAAGTGTGGAGGTATGTACCTCAAAACGAATGGGTACATCAATTCGTCCATACACTGGCACCGATAGCCCAGACCTGGTATGAGGAAGCTGAGCTCCGCCTAGATACGGTAAGTTGGGATTGTCTTGTCCATAGTTTTATACATACTTTTTCTACTAATGATGTCTTCCCAGCTCTAGACGCAGCTATCATGATCATCCATACCAAGGTCTTTGATGACCGAGAACTAGTAGAACAACGTCCGGATTGGACAGTGCAGGAAGCCCACGCCCTAGAATGTTATAACTTTTCCATTGAGGACGATGAGGACCTGCGCAATATTGCTATCCCTGAGTCAGAAGGATGCTGCGATGTGCAAGGTCCAGCCATCAAAACCTTGGAAGTACACCATCCCCTGAAGACATGCACAGTTAACATTGGATCTGAAGAACAACCTAAGCTCGCCACAATTGGCGACTATTGGGACGATGAAATGGTCAGCAAGGTCACCCAACTCCTCCATGAGTACCAAGATCTCTTTCCAACAAAGTTTTCTGAAATGAAGGGTATCTTGGGTGATATTGGCGTAATGAAGATCCCTTTGAAACCTGATGAAAAACTTGTGAAACAACGGCCTTATAGATTAAATCCGAAGTATAAAGAAAAAGTTAAGGTGGAGCTGGATAAGATGCTCGCCGCGGGAATAATTGAGCCTATTGAAGAATCCGAGTGGGTCAGTCCTATGGTGGTCCAGTAGAAGAAGACTAAGGGTGAAATCCGCATATGTGTCGACCTTAGGAAATTAAATGATGCCTGTCTGCATGACCCCTTTCCTACCCCCTTTACAGACGAGGTGCTCGACAATGTTGGAGGTCAAGAAATATACTCTTTCACTTATGGGTTTTCTGGCTACCATCAGATCCGAATTGCTCCTGAAGATCGACATAAGACAACATTTGCTACCGAAATGGGATCCTTTCAATATATTGTCATGCCCTTCGGGCTGAAGAATGCACCTGCTATATTTTCTAGGGTCGTCATCTCTGCGTTCAAAGAATATATACATAAATTCTTAGAAGTTTATTTTGATGACTGGACTATTTTTGGGCTAGTGAAATATCACCTCACTAGTTTGAGACTTATGTTAAACAAGTGTAGATAGCACCAGATTGCTTTGAATCTAAAAAAGTGCATCTTTTGTGCCCCTTTTGGAATTCTCCTTGGTCATGTTGTCTGTAAGCAGGGATTGATGATGGATCCCGTGAAGATAGCTATTATTGTAAATCTTCCACCACCGAAGTCCGTCAAACAACTGCGTACGACACTCGGTCACACTGGTTACTACAGAAAATTCATCCAAGGATATGCTCAAATTACCGCTCCGATGGAAAGGCAGTTGAAGAAAGATAATAAGTTCGAATGGACACCGGAGTGCCAGGCAAGCTTAGATATTTTGAAGAAAAAAATGGTCACTGCCCCCATTCTCGTATTTCCTGATTGGAACAAAGAGTTTCATGTGCATGTTGACGCATCCTCCATTGCTCTTGGGGTGGTACTGGCTCAACCAAGTGCAGGTCAGATCGACCACCCTATTTCTTTTGCCAGTAGAAAATTATCCACTGCAGAGAAAAATTATACTACAACCGAGCAGGAAGGCCTTACTATGGTGTATGCACTACAGAAGTTCCAACATTATCTGTTAGGATCGCACTTTAAGATGTTTACTGACCATTCTGCTTTGAAATATCTGGTTAATAAGCCTGTGTTAGGAGGAAGAATATGCAGATGGATGATCCTGTTTCAAGAATATGACTTCGAAATCATCGTTAAGCCGGGGAGACTGAACCTAGGACCTGACCACTTGTTGAGGCTCGAGTCAGGCGAAGAACCCACCAGTCTGGATGAGGGCCTCGCTGACACGCAGTTGTTTGCCATCCAGATAATCGATGATTACTTCCAAGATATCGCTCAGTACTTGTCTACAGGGTTCCCACTAGCTGAAATGACCACACAACAGAAGAAGCAGCTGGTAGTGCGCGTAGCGGACTTCACCCTAATATCCGGCCAACTATATAAGATGGGACCAGATGAAATACTGCGCAGGTGTGTTTTGGAACATGAACGACCCCTGATTCTGGCCGAGGCACATTCTGGCGTAGCAGGAGGTCATTATGCAGGAAAAGCTACAGCACAGAAGATTTTGATAGTCGGCTTATGGTGGCCCACCGTTAACAAGGATGCAAGATAATATTGCCACAGCTGCGACATCTGTCAAAGGACGGGAAAACCATCTCGGCGGGATGAAATGCCCCTAGTGCCACAAGTCACCTTACAATCTTTTGACAAATGGGCCATTGACTTTGTCGGCCCCATCAACCCCCCTGCGAAGAAGTCTGGTGCGAGATATATTATTACAGCAACTGACTACCTTACCCGTTAGGCTGAATCCCAACCGGTCAAGAACTGTAGCATTGCTACAGCTGTGCAATTCATCTTCGATCACATCTTGTCCAGGTTTGGGTGTCCTCGCGTTCTTATGAGCGATCAAGGATCACATTTCTTAAATAAAACAATTGCACTGCTGACTGAAGAATTTCAAGTATACCATCAGAAAAGTACAGCCTATCACCCACAAGCTAATGGGACTGTCGAAGCTTTTAATAAGATCCTGGAGCATGCTTTGACAAAGATTTGTAATGCTAACAGAAATGATTGGGACCTTCGCATTCCAGCCGTGCTATGGGCTTACCGAACTACTTGCAAAAAGTTGATAGGCCATACACCTTTCCAATTGGTTTATGGGCAAGAAGCCGTCATGCCTATGGAATACATTGTTCCCAGCCTCAGAATCTTTGCTTTCACCGAGATGGATGACCCAGCCATAATAACAGAGAGACTGAAACAGATATTAGAACTTGAGGAGGATAGATTTATTGCAGGTTTCCAGCAACAGGTGCAGAAAGCTCGGGAAAAAGCGTGGCATGACAGACACATTAAGAAGAAACAGTTCCAGCAGGGTGATCTTGTGCTCCTCTATGATAGAAAATTTATGAAGTTCCCCAGAAAGTTTCAGACACATTGGAAGGGACCGTATATAGTACAGAAAGTTACTGATGGCGGCGCAGTCCAACTAGCCAACTTAAATGGAGAACTCTTTCCTTCTATGATCAATGGGAGTCGGCTAAAGAAGTACCGGGACTGGCCAAGTCCTCAGAAGTGAAGGTAGCACCAAGAAAGGAAGGCTACATACCCAGCACAACTGCTCGCCACACTGGGGAATGTTGTAACCATAAGGATAAAGTATGGACAGCCGAAGGTTGGTCAGGGGACGCAGGTTCATCCTGTGTCAAAGTGGAAAGTGGTTGTTATGTCGTAGGTTGGAATTGTGTCGCAGCCTAGTATGAGATGGATGGGAGAAAATACATTTGACGGTGGCGGCACGTGAGCTACTCTTCATAACTGTAATTATGAGATTTCGGGCAAATCTCAGGCTGAGTGTGACGAGATTTCTGGTATTCAAGAAGATTTGATGTCATTACTACACTATGATGACAGATGCTGTAACGAAATTCTATAAGTCAGCTACATGGGCTTGTGGCATTCTCCTCGAAGCACTTCTTGCAGATTGCTTGATTGGAGCCATGACAAACAATTGTGACGTCCAAAAGCTAGTACGCGAGTTCAGAGAAAGAGGCCTACAGAACCTTTTGAGTAGCCCGCCAGCACAAGTCGTATTCGAATTAGGTACGTAGGCAGGCAGAAGTTTGCTCTAAACCAGGTGAAGGCAGGCACAAATTTGCTCTAACATGGAGCCACGATGGCCATAAGACCTCGCCAAACGACTCTGTCCCGCCCCACCCTGGAAGCTTCTAGCATAGCAGAACCTTGGCAGCTGTGTGTCTTATGTAGCGTGACACACAATTCCAGGGGACCCCAAGCTGTGGCTGGTTAAGTGTCGCCAGTCCTACCAAAGGATGGGGTTGCAGATGGATCCCAAGGCCTTAGTTTCGCACCAATATCAAGTCGCAAAAAGAAGCGAGCAGCCGACCACTAGCAGGAAGAACTCCAGGAACCAGCACACAAATGTCTTCGCCAAGCAAATTTTACCACCAGCCGCGTAGATAAGTGCCCCGGGATGGGACACTGGTGAGTCTTAGGGGCCTGTTAGGGCGCGCGAGCACCTCAACAGTCCTTAAGATGAGTAACCCCGTGGGTTTTACTGAAAATAGTCTTAGGGGTGTCGGGGGTTGAATCAAAGTCTTCTATTGTAATAAACCCGCGGCTTAAGACCGAGGTTTAGGGTTTTGGGTGTCCATGGTATTGAATCCATGTTTTTGTAAACAGTGCGCTATAAATAGGCACTTGTGTAAATGAGAAAGGTTAGTTTTTATGATGTAAGAAAGATCAAGGCGAAGTTAAGGATGGTTTTGTAAGGAAAGGTTAAGTCCCAGCTATGTGCGTGGATGACCTCTGCAGCTGTGTGCGCAGAGGGTTTTGTAAGAAGAGAAAGAAAGATCTGCAGCTCTGTGCACAGAGGCCTGCTGCTGTGTGCGCGGCTGTTAAGGACCGAAGGGATCTGTAGCTGAGTGCGCAGATCAAACTGTGGTTTTGTAGCAAGTTGAATAAAACACAGTTTGTGGATGTAGCCCCTACACTGGGGGTGAACCACGTTATATTTGGTGTTGTGGTTTATTGTGTTGTTTCTATTTCTGTTATTTTTATGCATTAAAAAATGTATACATATGATAACATAGATCACTGCTAGTAATAAGCTTCGCTGTGAATTCCTTGTAGTGGGTTAAGCAAGTCACGGTTATTTATCTATCTGCAAAGTTATATATCTATAAGCGAATGACAAAGTTGTGTAACTGTTGATTAATAAGTTTATTAAAGGCTAAGGTACAGTAATACCCCTCTCTGCTTGCAGAAACCTGATTCTGCGACACCCCGTTGCTGTTTTGGGTGAGACTGCAACCTGCGCACAGGTTGTTGCCAAAAGGGCCAACACGGTGGGTCTTTTGTTGGTGTGACATATAAGGATTAAACCCGGGTCTGCCCTATTTCCCAACACTCATCTGTGCCAAGATGAATACAAAATGAGGCCAAAGGGGCCTATTTATAATAATAATGAGGTGAGAACCCCAAAAGTCCAAAACGTAACCCTAGAAGATGAACTGTCATAAAGCTTGCGGCCCCAAGGTGGTAAGTTGAGCAGTCAACTTCCCGGGGTCATAACGTTTGCATACGATCTCTGATTTGGGTGTTCGATAGCTCATTGGAAAGGTATGTCTAAAATTTACAACTTTTGGTCAGCTAAATGCATGGCAATGACAACCTTTTGGCCTTGAATCTCCAAAAAACGTTGTTTGGGGCCTCAAAATGGCCCCAAAAGTTTAGGACTCAAAAAATTGCAGAAAAATAACTAGGAAACTACAACAATGGATGATTGTTTTGAGCCAGTGGAATAGGTGGGTGGCCATCAATATCCATATGGATCACAGACACTCTCCTCTATAGGTGATGACATTGGAAATCTGGATGATCCAAGGAGAACCCGGTCTGATTTGCAAAGAGAGGGTATTTCGCTCTCTTGTCCTAATTAATTGTTTGGCCAAATATTGTTATTTGATGATAATTTCAAACCCTAAGTCTTACTACCATGCTCAAAAGGATCTGAGATGGCAAGTTTCCATGGATGAAGAGATGAATTCTCTTCAGAAAAACACTACTTAGGAGGTAGTTTCTCTTCCTCCGGAGAGGAAATTGATTCAATGCAAGTGGGTGTTTAGGACTAAGGTTGATGTTGATGGAAGCACCTACAAATATAAGGCAAGGTTGGTAGAAAAAGGTTTCTCCTAGGTCCAATGGGTGGACTACCATGAGACTTTTGCAACAGTTGCAAAAATGGACTCCATCCACCTAGTTTTGGCAATTTTTGCATCTAAGCATTGGGAAGTGCATCATATGGATGTTAAGTTTGACTTTATGCATGGATATCTTCATGAGGAGATATACATGAAGAATCCTGAGGGCTACATTTCTAATCCATCTTTGTTTTTCAAGCTACAGAAGTCACTATACAGGTTAAAACAGGCCCCAAGAGAGTGGTATTCCAAGATGGATGCCTTCCTTCTCTCGCAAAACCTCCAAAAATTTAAATCAAATCCAAATGTGTATATATAGAAGTCTGATAGTCATTTGATAATTATTTTTTTATATGTTGATGAATTATTGATTATAGGTATCACAGTTACTTCTATTTCAGTTATCAAAACTGCTCTCCACAATGCATTTGAAATGAGCGATTTTGGGCTCTTCAAGTCATTTCTAGGACTCGAAATTGAGCAAACTTTTGATGGGATAATGGTCACTCAGTACAAATACATACCATGCTTGTTATTCAAGTTTAATATGGTTGAATGTATGGTTTATCCATTCCCTTTCCTTTCAGGGCTCATCCTTGAAGAAGGAAAAAGCACACCTCCCATGGACTGCACTATTTATCGACAGCTGATAGGTAGCTTGCTCTACTTGACTCATTATTGGCCTGATATCTATTATGTTGTGAATGCTATGTAAATATACATATAGCAGCCTCATGTTCTTCATTGGAAGGTAGCCACGAGGATCTTCCAATATATTCAGGGAACTAGGACCTACGAGATTCACTATGCTGCAGACTCCGAGCTAGAGCTCGTTGGTTACACAGATTCTGATTGGGTGAGTGATTCTATTGATTAGAATTATACTTCCAGATATGTATTCATGTTTGGTGGTGGCCCCATTTTCTGGTCTAGCAAAAAGCAGGTTGTCATAGCATTGTCTTCAACAGAGGTCGAGTACAGAGGAGCGGTGAATGCTTGCATCCAAGCTGTTTGGTTGCAAGGCATTCTTTCAGACTTTGATCTTGGTATTACTTTGTCCAATATCCTATTTTGTGACAATAAAAGTGCTATTAATATATCCACAGATCCAGTTACTAGACAGAGGACCAAGCATGTAGAGATACACATGCACTATATCAGGGAATTAGTGCATGACAGGACCATCATTCTGCAATGCTTCCCTACTGATGAGCAGATTGCAGAAATATTCACCAAGAGATTTTCAGAAAAGAATTTCAATTTCCTCCATTCATTGTTGGGGTTGAGTTCATCAGGGTGATCAGACTACTTTCAGTGTTCAACTTGAGGGGGGGGTTTCCTCGTTTCCTCACTTAGATTTATTTTTGAGCATTGTTTGAGTTTCATTATTGTACAGGGTGACCTATGGCCTTAGTTGTCAGGGCCCTAGCATTTCATGCACTTTATGTTTCTACTTCTACTAAGTATAGCTTAAGGGGGGGCGTTGGAGACATTTACCCACCATGCACACTTAATTTGGTCATTTTGGCCTTGTTAAACCACTATCCTAAGTTTTATTGACTTAATTGGCATCAGAGGAGCATTGTATGACATATGCATGAACACAACCATGCCTACCTTCAGTCAAGAAGGCCAACTAAGCCTTCTCCTTCATTTGGGGAGGCTAACTGGAGCACTCTGGGGGTGATCTGAGTGTCATAAATGCACCTAATTGCTAGCTGATGGTTACAATTAGTTAAGTTGAGTGGTGAAGGAGTCTCCATTCATTATATTGATTATTTTATTAATATTTAATGATTTGGAGTCAACAAGGGCACCTCCAACCACCTCTAATGGCCAGTTTGACTTCAGTTAACCTCACCAGGTTCATTGGATTTAATGATGTGCTACCATTTGTTGGTTGGCATGCAGTGACATGTGTCTGAGCTACTTTCAGTTAGACTTAGTTATCCATTGCACTCTGACTTCAGTTAGGACTCAGTTGAGTCAACAGGACTTGATCAGTTGGTTAACTAGTGTGTTTACTATGGCTTACAGTCAGTTAAGCTACACCCATTCATTCAATTCGAATGAAATCCTTGGGAATTCAAATTGTCTTGGAATTCATGCATCTTGCATGATCATTGTATTGTATTATTCATTACTAATTGCTTTTACAGAGCTGCAACATTCTATTGCAGCACCATTTTTCCAATTTTATGCATATTTGTCTGTATTCTTTGTGAGACCGTGTTTTCAGTTCCTAGACCATTGTGACAAATTAATACCCTTGTGGACAGGCGTTGTTCATCTATTCTAAATGGTTCAGATCTAGAACAAACGGTACACAACAGAATTGGAAGACATTCCCTAGAATGGGCGAAGATCTGGAACCATTATGTTTGATGTAATAGTATAGTTGTTTCCTGTAATGATGGTTCTTCACTGATATACCTGCATAATGACATGAAAAAAACAAACAAGATAAAAGTGAACTAGAATATGATCCACTATTCTATGTTGATGACTAAGGAATTCAACAATAAAATATACGATAATAACACAATATACTTTATGGGAAAGGAACCAATTTTGCATTAAATAATAAATAAGAAGTTTATGAACTATGCCTTAGTGTCGATATGCTCCTTCACAAAGCAAATATCTTGTCCTCATTAGCTCCAACTTGCTCCCTCAAGCTCACTCTACTGATTTAGGCCAGAATTTCAAAGCAACAACATAACTTTACTCTCTGCTCAACCATGGAGTATGAGCCTGCTTTTATGGGCTTGGGATGGATAGAGATGGTTGAGAAATTTGTGGGTGAGGTGGATAGGAGATCCCTAAAGGATGGATCTCGAGCCCAATTGGCCCTAGTGAGTAGGGATAACGGTGCCACAAAGTGATGCAGGAGCATCATGACATGCCAGCAATGTGTTGAACTGGTCACATGCTATGGCATCTTTTGTAACCATTTTTATGCTGAGTCATAATTTGAATAGCGGCATAGGAAATCATTGTGAATCATGACTAGCTTCATGGAGATAAAGTCATCATTAGTTTGTTTCAGACAGGCACGTTTCATCATGCATCATAGGAGTTTTTATTTTAGTTGCAGGACCACTCAGGATAGGGTAATAGTTTTAGTTTAAATAGACCATTTAGAGATGTAGGAAGGGTTCTACTCTTTAGCATTTAGAATTTTGAGTTTACAGAGAGAGGACAGACCTGTGTCTGATTCTTGTTTGTAAATATTTTGAAGAATTGGAAGGAGAGAGATCCAAGCTGTGTGCATTTTCCTTTGTTTCTTAATAGAAGGATTAACTGTGTGTTTCTAGGATCGTTAGCCTTTATGCATGTGTTGTGTTGAACTGTATATCTTGCAGAGCCGACTTTAGTGTTTTCATGAATATTTGTGTATTTCAATGAAGGGTTGATTTCTTGCTTAAACAGTTGAATTAGAGAGTATATTCATGCATAATAGTGTTACGTTAAAGTATCGTGAAGATTGCAAGCTAGATTGATCAATTTCATGATCAATCGGTGCAACCCACAGTTTTTCTTCCTTAACAAGTTTTTGCAGAGAATGGATGGTGGAAATTGAGGCTGCAGATCAAGATCTGATGCTCCTGAAGTATTCCACACCAAGAGTTGTGAGGAAGTTAACATATCCGTATATATCTGAGAGACGCATCAAAAAGAAGAAGATCAACGAGGATAGAGAAGGCTGCAAGGATCGAACGACTGAGAAAGTTGCAGGGAAAGAATTGCGGAGGGAAATTTGTGGGGGAGCAACTTTGGAAGTTGGCATCTCTCATCCCACATGTGAAAACTCTATTGTAGAAATAGAGTTGTAGAAACAGAATTGCAGAGAGCAATTTGGGCAATCGAGATCCTGCATCCCGCATCCCACCTACAGAAGGGGATTTGTGGATGTAAAGATGCGGGAAGGCAGTTTTAGAGCAGAATTTTTCCATTGGGATAAATTTGGTAGTCCTGCTAAGTGTAGGATCCATTAGATCCTGGAGGTGTTGGTTAGAGCCGGTTGAGATCGACCCACCTGCACCAATTTTGGTATTAGAGCGAGGTTGTTGAGATTTCCTATTGAGGAATTCCACACCTGAGGTTGTGGGTAGAATTCTGAAGGATTAAGGAGAAGCATGTGAAAGAGAGAAGTATATCTGTAGGAGCCTAAATAGAGCAAAGAAAGAGTGCTCAGGAGGTTCTATATAGAGGACCAGCATTGCTGACAGACCAAGGGCCGAGGAAAGGCTTGGTGAGGTAAGTTGTAATAGTGTAAAAGAGAAATGTTATTGTAGAGGCTTAGAGTGGGAGGATGGTTGCACACATTGGAAGAGTGAGAGGTCATGATAGAGGTCGACTAGGAAGGAACATAGAACTTCTAGAAGAAATGAGGGAGTTAAGGGCACATATGGAATCCATGGAAATGGACAGACGAAGAGACCCAGAAGCAGGGGATATAAGTGAACTTGAGGATGAAGAGAAAAGACAAGAAGTTGCACCTATGCAGGAAACACTAGAGTTAAGATGTTTCAGATCTATTCTTGGAGCAACTTCAAGGCCAAGATCGAATTTTCCTACTTATAATGGGAGTCTTGTTGCAGAGCATCTCATTGACTGGATCAACGAGATGGATAAGTACTTTGAGTATGTTGAGGTAAAAGAAGATAAGAGAGTCATATTGGTTGTGACGAGGTTGAAAGGGCATGCGTCCTGATGGTGGGATAGTGTCCAAGCAAAAAGACAGAGGAAGAATAAACCCTTGATAAAAATCTATGATAGAATGATAGCAAATATGAGGGCTAAGTGTTGGGGCAAAATATGCACTATTCAATTCAACACTTAATTTGTCAACCCAGGGAGGGAGCTTGTGAGATGCAATCACTATATGTGCAAAATTGAAGGCTTGAACTAACCTAATCTAACTAAATATGCATATGCGCTAACATGCAACTATATGATTTTAATCTACATGCATGGCTATCATGAGTTAAATGCAAGAATTTAATCTATCTATAAAAACAGGAAATTAACTAAGAACTTGAAAAGTAACTATAAATTCAAATCTAATCTAATCTATTCTATAAAGGAAAAAAACTGATTAACAACTGAGATTCAAACTAGTCTAATGCTACGCTAATCTATTCTATGAAATGAAATTGCAACAACTAATCTAGGAAAGTGGTCACTTGGTTCGAAAGCAATCTAATGTAATGAAAGTAAATTTAACTATTCAGAACGGGAAACAAATCAACTAAACTATTTCATGAATGCATGAACTATATGTTTATGCAAGGATGAGAATTAACCATACGATTAACTATGAAAGCAAATACTGAAATTAATTACGAAAGAAAATATGAAATTAATTACTCTAAAATAGGAAATTATGCTATAAGTGAAAAGAGCAACTAATCTATCTATTCTATGAGTAAAACTACTCTATATTTTCAAAAGATCAAACTAACTAACTATCCTACTATAGTTATTGAAATTATGCCATCATATAAAGCAAATTAAAACATTGATCTAAGGACCAAGTGTAAACAAATACTTTGCGAGGAATCATAAACTAATGTAAGCAAACTAGTTTAACAAATATAATCTAATAAAAAACTAATCTATGAATTTGAAAAATAAACTAAACTATAAAACTTTAAAAATACTAAAAACTAATGTATCTAAAAGGGAAAAATGAAAAAAAACCAAACCCTATTCCTAATGCTCAAAATCTATTATGCAAAATTTATTAATTTATACAAGCATAAAAGTAAATTAAAGTTGAAGATAAAAATAAAGGAGACTAAACTAAGCCCAAAATGAAATAAATTAGACTAATGCAAATAAATAGAATTCACACTAAAAATAAAACTAAACTAAACTAAAAGAATTTCATGAACTAAACTAAAATGAAACTAAACAAATTAATGGAAATAAACTTGATTAATCCTAAAGCCAATTTATCATAAAATAACACATTAAGCAATTCAATAACAAAATATAAATGGAAGAAATTCAAAATACAAAAGAAATACAATACACATTAAATAAGAAAATATAATACACTTATATAAATTCTCCCTTGTATATTAAATATACTAAACTAAACATAAAATAAATTCAATTTTAAAGAAACACTTTAGCCTATATTAAAAGAAATTATAAAGCAATTCAAATTATTTTATTCATACGATACAAAATTAACATATAAAAGAAGAAAACATGTATACTCATTTATATTCTGAATTTCATCATAATTAAAACCGAAACAATTAATCTTATGCATTAATATAAAACTAAATATGAAATGCTGAAGATGGATTTGAATCCCCACTAACTACAAAACACAGTAAAATGATAGAAAATTAACCTATACCCTACATAATTATTTCTACACAAAATGTAATATTAGAAATTTTGGAAATGAATGAAAATTCTGTAAAATTATATCTAAATTCGAAGTAAAGGCTGGAAGATAGACTAGATGAAGGTGCGAATAGAAAGCAGAAAAATAGTCCGCACAGAGTAACGAACAGAAGGCTGAAAAACGGTCCGCACAGAGGGATAAATGGCCGGCCGTATGGAAAATTATAGTTTATCAACAACAAAAATCATCTACAGGAAAACTAAATATATATACATAAAAAAACAAAACTAGTTATCTGCAAAAATGAAAGATAATTGTTGAATATGTACAAATGGAACCTCTGGCTATTGAGGGGCCCTTCTCAGCAATTAGAGGTTAGTCTATGTCAATGAATTACTTCACACAAGACTGAAACATGCATACATAGTTGAACATAGATTTTTATTAAATCTGAGTAGAATTTTACAGAGTCTATTCATCGGCAACTAGCTACCAGCTACTAGTTCTCAGATCTCAAGAAGAGGCTCGTATATATATAGCGTATACAGGAGGGGATAAAGTCGACCCTTTAGTGGTTGACTACTCTCTAAATTTAATTAATCATAAATACTACCAACTGATCGTAGGCCAACGCATATCATTCTCCTCCTTCAACGCGAANATACAGGAGGTGATAAAGTCGACCCTTTAGTGGTTGACTACTCTCTAAATTTAATTAATCATAAATACTACCAACTGATCGTAGGCCAACGCATATCATTCTCCTCCTTCAACGCGAACATATCTTCTCCAGCATGCGTGATATGGCATCAATCCCTCCCTTAGCATGGTTGATGGTGGCATGTTGAGTGAAGGAATTGTACACGGTGGGTTTCTAGAACAAGAGACATTCCATCCTTTGAACGCATAGATAACGAACAACTTGGTGTTGGGCGAAAACAGCGTGATGGAGATCCTTCTAGATTGGGAGGTTCTTCATCATTCAATTGCATGGACAGTAGGTCGGTTACAAACTATGCAATGTTTTAATGCCTGGAATCACGATCATCAACAATGCGCTTCTTAATTAATGAGCTAAGTGGTGGGCTGTGTCATAAGCTGGATAGTAAGATGAATGTGTTGTCTGTTTATATGGCTGTGAGCAAGCTGGATAGTCAGCTTAATGCATGGCTGAATTGTATTGGTTGGGTGCTAGGTTGTTTTATGTATTGATTGTTGGGTGTTGGGTTCTTAAACTCTCCATTATCTCACTCCATCCTTCACGACATGCATTTATATTATTCATGGCCTGCATAAAACATACGATCTGTTAAAAACATGAAGTTTGAAGAAAACGGATTAAGTATTCAGAATATATATATATATATATATATAATACCATATATAAAGTGATATACATATGGTAATAAGCATTCACAATCTGTGAACTCACTTTCATATATAAATAAGCATTCATGGTAATAAGAATGGTATATGAACTCATTTTTAAAATGATTTAAGCACATGACATGTGGTTCTTAATAATTTTATTACAATCCACTTTATGGGTGGTTCTAATATTAAATTCCTATTTTATATTTTCTTTATTAATTCCTATCTTTTTATTAACTTTATTTAATTTCCATAATTTTCTATTATCTTTATTTAATTTCCATTTTTAATAATTTTTATTTTCTTTATTATTTAATTTTAAACCAATGCTCAAAGTTCATCATCACTCATGGTTTTCGCATGTGCAGGTATTCACGGGACTGGTGGGAAATAAAAGGCGAGGATAAAACAACCCAAGAACCTAATAAGAAACATGCCATTAAACCTAGTGCAGTACTTAGGACTGAAAGAATAGGCTGAATGGAGTGCCAAAATGTGCACTAAATGAAATTATACATCAAAAATATGAATTAAGCTTCTTTTACATTTATAAGTTATAATTGATGAAAACATAGTAAAAGATAGACAAATTAAATATAGATGTAGTAGATTTCGGCAAATAGGTCAGGAAATTGATGTAAATAAATCCATTATAAAAGACAATTTCAAGGCCCAACACTAAGTTATTTCCCAAGGATTACCAGTTAATTATGTATAGACAAGTATAGAACCTTAGGCAGAGATTGCTAACAGTTATAGAATACACTGAGGAGTTCTACAAAGTAAACCTAAGGGTTGGATATGTGGAAGAGTCAGCAGGAAAGGCTGCTAGATATGTGAATGGTATAAGGATGGATATCCAAGAAGATATCAACATGATTTCACCTCCTAGAACAATGGAGGAGGCATATCAGTGCGCCTTAAGGGCAGAAGAGAAGATAACAAGGAAGCAGAGCTTCAATAGAGGTTGCGGTTCAGCTAGAGGAAGAGGATAAGCAACGGGAAGAGGAATATTTGGACCATAAAGAGGGGAGTCCAATAACTCTAGCCAACAAGAGCAACATGGTAGAGGAGGTGATTCTAGCAGAAGAGGACCTTACCAAGGAGGTAGAGGTAGAGGATGAGGTAGAGAAGCTGTCATTAGATGCTACAAATGCAACCAGTTGGGACATAAGTCATTTGAGTGTCCAGGGAGGAAGACATAGGGTAGAGAGGAGCCTATGTAGTGCAAAATGAGCAGCAGCAAGAACAATCAATGGTAGAAGAAGTCTTTCTAGAGACAAGAGAATATTTGATGATGAACAAGGTCTTGTTGAAACCTGAGAAGGAGCAGGAAGATCCTGCTCAAAGGAAGTCGTTGTTTAGGACAACATGTAAATTCAAATGGAAGTGTTGTAAGATGGTAGTTGACAGTGGGAGTACAGACAATCTTGTTTCCACAGAGATGGTGGAAAAGTTGAGGCTAAAGAAGATCAAGCATTTAGTTCCATACAAAGTATCTTGGTTACATAAAGGACATCAAATCCTGGTGAGTGAATAGTGTGAAGTTGATTTTTAGACAGGTCCATATAAGAACAAGATTTTGTGTGATGTGATTCCAATGGATGTTTGTCATATACTATTAGGCATACTGTGGAAATTTGACAAGAAAGTAACTCATGATGGTAGGAGTAATTGTCATAGTTTTGAGTAGAATGGGATAACCCATGTACTTCACCCTCTACAAGTGGGGGGTACAACAGGGCAGTCAGAACCTAAGGTTGTGATGTTGTCAAGAAAAGAGTATTTGTAGTAGGTTGAGGAAGCAGAGTTGAACTATGTTGTGGTGTGCAAACCAAGAGTGGTGACAGTGAAAACTAATGTGACCTATCTACCTGAGGAGATTCAAGAGATGTTGGATGAGTATAGGGACATTGTGGTGGATGATTTAGCCAATGAGCTATGACCAAGGAGGAATATAAGTCATCATATTGATTTTATTCTAGGATCCAATTTACCAAACAAGGCGACATACAGGTTGAGACCTCAAGAGAATGAAGAATTGAGGAAGCAGATCCAAGGATTGTTGGACAAAGGATTGGTTTAGAAGAGTCCAAGTCCATGTGCGGTACTAGCATTACTGACACCCAAGAAGGATGGTGAGTGGAGGATGTGTACTGAATCCAGATTGATTAACAAGATCACCATTAGATATAGGTTTCCCTTACCAAGGATGGACGACATGATGGATTGCCTAAGTGGGGCCACATTTTTTTCAAAGCTGGATTTGAAGAGTGGATATCATTAGATAAGGATCAAAGAAGGAGATGAGTGGAAGACAACCTTCAAGACAAATGATGGGTTGTATGAGTAGTTGGTCATGCCATTTGGGTTGTCCAACACACCAAGTACCTTTATGAGGCTGATGAATGAAGTCTTGAGAGATTTCATAGGTAAGTTTGTGAGATTTTACGTTGATGACATTTTTGTTTTCATCCAAGCATAAGAAGAACATCTAAAGCATTTGAGATATGTTTTGGAAAGGCTACAATAGGAAAAGTTGCTAATAAATGTGAAGAAGTGTACCTTCATGAAGACAGAGCTAGTATATTTGGGTTTTGTTATCTCGAGAGATGGGTTGAATATGGCTCTAGAAAAGGTGCAAGCAATCATTGATTGGCCTTCACCTAGGAACATATTTGAGGTAAGGAGATTTCATGGATTGACAAGCTTCTATAGGAAATTTATAAAGAATTTCATTGGTATTTGTGCATCTATTGTTGAGACAATTAAGAAGTACAAACAACCATTTCAATGGACAGCAGAGGCTGAAAGGAGCTTTCAGTTCTTGAAGAAGAAGATCACTGAGCAACGAATATTGAATTTACCAAACTTCAACCACCCTTTCCAAGTGAAGTGTGATTCTAGTGGAGTAGCAATCAGAGTTGTCCTAAGTCAAGAGGATAGGCCTATAACATATTTCAGTGAGAAGTTGAAAGATGCAAAGAAGAAGTATTCGTCTTATGACAAGGATTTTTATGCTATTGTTCAAGCAATGAAGCATTAGGGGCATTACTTGATTCCTAGAGAGTTTGTGTTATATTCAGATAACCATGCGTTACAATACATAATACAACAACCTAAGTTGAACCTGAAGCATGTCAAGTGGGTTGATTTATTACAGAGCTTTACCTTTGTGTTGAAAAACATAAGTGGACAATCAAACATAGTAGCTGATTCCTTGAGTAGGATATTGTTGATTATGCAAGAAAATCAGATCCAAGTTTTGGGGTTTGAGCATTTCAGAGACTTGTATGAAGCTGGCATTGATTTCCAGGAGACTTACAGGGCTTGCAAGAATCTAGTAGAGGTGGATAGAGAGCCATGGATGGAATATACACTACAATATGGTTTACTCTTTAAAAACAGTAAGTTGTGTATACCAAAGTGTTCTATGAGAGAGAACTTGATACAGGAGAAACATAATGGAGGTATGGCAGGTCACTTTGGAAGCAATAAAACTTTTGGACAGTTGGGCCATTTCTATTTTTTGCCAATGATGAGGTCTAAAGTTGAGAATTTTGTAAGAATATGCAGAGTATGCCAACATGCTAAGGGGAGAAGCCAGAACATAGGATTGTATATGTCGTTGCCTATTCCAAATAGGCCTTGGGATTCTATGAGTATGGATTCCATTCTAGGTTTACCATGAACTCATAGGGGACATGATTCTATCTTTGTTGTTGTTGATAGATTTTCTAAGATGGCACATCTCATTCCATGTTACAAGACTAGTGATTCCACACACATTGCTAACTTGTTCTTTGATGGAGTTGTGAAACTACATGGTTTACCTAGAAGCATTATATCAAATAGAGATGTGAAGTTCACAGGGAATTTTGGAGAACCTTGTGGAAGAAGTTGGGTACCAGAATGAATTTTAGCTCAACATATCACCCACAGTTTGATGTAAAGACAGAAGTAGTCAATAGGAGTCTGGGAAACATGTTGAGGAGTTTGATTGGGGAAATTCCTAAGCAATGGAACATAGTATTAGCTCAAGCTGAGTTTGTGTATAATGATTCACCAAACAGGAGTATGGGGATGAGTCCATTTCAAATTCTGTATGGGATGCATCCAAGAGGAGTGTATGAAATTCGTGACTTAGGTAAATTGGAGAAATGAAGTGCTGATGGAGAAGAGTTTTCAACAAGAATCGGTGAGCTGGAGGAGCAAGTGAAAGCAATATTGTAGTAGAGTAACAATAGTTACAAGACCTGAGCAGATTCCAGAAGGAGGGAAAATAACTATGAAGTAGGAGATTTGGTCTTAGCATATCTGAAGAGAGATAGATTTCATAAAGGAGAGTATAACAAGTTGAAGATGAAGAAGATTGGGCCCTGTAGAATACTCATGAAGTTTTCAGCGAATGCTTATGAGTTAGAGATGCCTACAGGAGTGGGTATTTCACCAATGTTTAATGTAGCATATCTATATCCTTATGTAGCAGGTGACACTGGAAACTTTACAGGAGGTGAAAATCCTACTGAATACTTACAATGGGTAGCACAAATGCCTGTGACACAACCATTGGAAGTTCAAGCCATTCTGGACACTAGGGTGTCAAAGAGTACAAGGAAGAAGGACTATCTAGAGTATTTGGTCAAGTGGAAGAAGCGACCCACAGAGTATTCTACTTGGATGAGCGCTGCAGAGTTGGAGGCCAAGGGTTTCACTGTAGCTGATCTTATGAATAGGGGTTCATAATCTTCTACCTTGCAAGTTTGATGCAAGATCAACGTGACATGCCAGTAATGTGATGAATTGGTCACATGTTGTGGCATATTTTGTAACCATTTTTGTGCTGAGTCATGATCTGAATAGCGGCATAGGAAATCATTGCAGATCATGACTCCCTGCATGAAGATAAAACCACCGTTAGTTTGTTTCAGACAGGGGCATTTCATCATGCATCATATGAGTGTTTATTTCAGTTGCAAGACCACTCAGGATAAGGTAGTAGTTTTAGTTTAAATAGACTGTTTAGAGATGTAGGAATGGTTCTACTCTTCAGCATTTAGAATTCCAAGTTTGCAGAGAGAGAGGACAGACCTGTGTTTGATTCCTGTTTGTAAATATTTTGAAGAATCAGAAGCACAGAGATCCAAGTTGTGTGCATTTTCCTTTGTTACTTAATAGAAGTATTAACCATGTGTTTGTAGGGTTGTTATCATTTATGCATGTGTTGTGTTGAAATGTATATCTTGCAGAGATGACTTCGGTGTTTTCATGAATATTTGTGTATTTCAGTGAAGGGTTGATTTCTTGCATTGATTTCTTGCTTAAACAGTTGAAGTAGAGAGTAGATGCATGCATAAGAGTATTAGGTTAAAGTATTGTGGAGATTGCAGGTTGGATTGATCAATTTCATGATCAATCGGTGCAACCCGTAGGTTTTCTACCTTAACAAGTTTTGGCAGAGAACGAACGGTTTGAGGCCACATATCAAGATCTAGTGGTCCTGAAGTATCCCACACCAAGATTTGCAAGGAAGTTAACATATCCATAGAGCTATGAGAGTTGCATCAAAAATACAAAGATCGACAGTCGTGGAGAAGGCCGCAAGGATCAGACGACTAAGAAAGTTGTGAGGAAATACTTGCAGAGGGAAATTTGTGGGGGAGAAACTTTGGAAGTTGACATCCCTCATCCCCCATCCCACATCCCGTATGTGAAAACTCTATTGTGGAAACAGAATTGCGGAGAGCAATTTGGGAAATCGAGATCCCACATGCCGCATCTCGCCTGCAGAAGGGGATTTGCAGAGGTAAGTCTATAGGAAGGTGGGTTTAGAGTACAATTTGACCATTGGGCTAAATTTGGTAGTTGTGCTAAGTGTAGGATCCATTAGATCCTAGATGTGCTCATTAGATTTAGTTGAGATCGACCCACATGCACCATGAATTCTTCCTTCGAGAAGCTTCGTGATAACCTCTATTTTTTCACTTTTTACCATGGGCACTGCTTCTTCCTCATTAAGACAGAGTGGTGACAAGGAATAATTGTGCCTTTAAAAAAGGGAAAAGGCAGTGCCACCACTTTCTTCCAATACATTGTAGGCGGTGTTGAAGAAGGTACCGCTCATTCACTAAAGGGTAGAAGCGGTGCTGGATTTATGTATGCAGGATTAGTGTTTTAACCAATATTTTCAATTCACAATTTAGGATTCAGGGAAAATACTGAATTTTGGGACCTCATCACATGCTAATGATGATATTTAGGTGTAACATAATGCCCCACAAAGCATGAGGCTAGAGGGATACGATAGGCGAGAGCTTTGATAGAGCAAGTTATCACTTCGAGGTAAGAATTGGCTTGATCAGAGAGCACTATCAACCAATCATTTGCAATACTTCAATACTTTTGACTCATGAGAAAATATTTCTTCATCATGGGTGTAGACCAATACAAGGAAAATCCATGAGAGATATTAACAAACATGGCTACTAGAATACAACGTAGATCCATGTGATAGAGGACTCAAACTTGGACATAGCTACAAGATATACAATGCAGATCTATTTCATATAGATGCAAATTTGAGCATAGCCACAACCATACAAATGTGGATCCATGCTGGTACTTCATACAATATACTCCATCACAACCTAGGGAGAAAGCTATGAGTACTTTTCAATAGATACCCAGGGTCTTCATCTCGTCTTCCACAAAGTACGATTCTATCCATGTGACTACAATGATTTGAAGTCGAACATTGTAGAAACCACTTGATTACTATTCAATGATCTGAATTGTTAACAAGTGCGAGGGAGATCACCATTAATGTCAATGATTCCCAAGGTACCCTACTACAATCTACTAAGTCTGAATAGATGATTTGATGTCGAACACTCAGTCAAATATTTTGATCAAAGGTCAATGATGTGAACCTAGGTTGAGAGCGAGAGAATCTATCATTAAGGTATACAAAAATCAAGGTACTAAACTTGTTTCTAAGACTAATTCCTAGATGATGAGCTGATGTCGACGATAATAGTCTCATCGAAGGAGGGCCATAATAAATCCCACATCAACGACATGAAACTTGGAAAAACGTTCTGGAATGTTATATATAATGTAGCCATCAGACCGACTCAAAATTACTCACACAAAAGTTGTTTTAGCTGTAGAGGTAAACTTCTAACTTCCCTTTGAACATCGAGTGACACGACAATAGACTTGGCCACATTGACTCAATGAGGAAGAAAACAATACGAAAATCGACAATGCATTCTGTGAAAGACTCAAAAGAGTGACATGAATCATGAAAGTGGATCGAATCAAAGACAAGATGAATACCCAATTGACTAAATGAAATGCAAAAAAGTGCCATGTTCAAAGGTGACAAACAACTGCAATTTTATGTGCAAAATAAATTGATTCCTTTCCCTTAATTTCCCCATCATGATTGATGAGTGCTTCTTTTCATTTTTATGAGTTCAAAAAGGGTAACAAACACTCATTGTAGCTCGTTCGAATACAAGTCCATTCTCATACGTTATACAAACCCGAGAAAGGAGGGGTTCATTCCCAAAAAAGGGTCTCTCAGTGTTTAGTTTAACAAGTCCAATGAAAAATAACTCGATATCGTTCATGTTTAGAGAGTCTAAACGAAGACGAAAGAAGAATCCAAAGGGTCCTTTTTCATATGATTTAGTCTCTAGGGCCCAAAAAAGTATAAAATAATACCCAAGAGAACTCTTCCAGTCATGATTGGCTAGAGCGTTCCTTTTTCGTAAATAGTCCATCTAAACCGAAAAAGAGATAAACTACCGTCAGAGAGACAACTCTTCAAATAATTTAACGAGTGTGAAGAGGAAAAGTACACTCAACAATCTTTTCATATTTAGGGATCCCAAAAAGAGTTTAAAGGAAACTCCATTACGTCTCTTTTCACGATGAAAGGTTTTTATGAGTCTTAAAAAATCAGAAAAAAACTCGAAACTTTAATGTTGGGTTTTGGGAGCATGATCAAAGTGTTGAAATGAATGATCCAGGACTTTTTCTATTTTTTAGAAGTAGGAAAAAGTAAAAAACAAACTTCCCCATAGACACTACTGCTTTTTTCATCCCCTGCAAGACCTAAAAACGACCATTAGTTTCCCAAAATATTCGAAAAAATGACTTTTATGAGCTGTATTAAAGGGTATTTCTATAAAAAAATGATTTAAAACATTAAAAAAACCCTAAAAACATGTTATAAAAGTTAAGTAAATAGTAAAACCAGTCCATTTACTATTTACCAGACCTTGGAGAGCATTTTGAGAGATTTGGAGCCAAAGCTTCAACTGGAGATTATGGGACTATCAACCATCCCTTTTTTGCATCGTCTGATTTAAGTAAAATCTAAAATTGTTATCTTTCTTTTGATGGTTTTTATTTTTTATTTAGTTCAAGATTTGGATCCCCATGAGAAACCCTAAAACACACTTTGCATGCACTGCTTCTGCCCTTTACAGGAGTGTGGTGCCCGATAATAACAACGGAGTTTCAGTTTTGCTCAGGCAGTGGCACTGCTCTGTCCTAAAGGGATAGGCACAGTGTCGGCTGTGAGGTCCAAAAAACACATGGCCTAGCCAAAATAAAATATTGCAAGCATTTTTTATGGTTGGATATGCCTCTAAATGGCTCTTTAGTGGTTTTTGGTAGGTTCATTTTGGTCAAAATGGTTGTTTTGAAGGAAAGACAACATGACGAGGATGATGCCCATGCTACAAGAAATGCGGTTTGTGTAGCTTCCCTATGAGGCTGTAGCCTTCTAAAGTTCTTACGTACCCCTAGTATGGTTTCACATGCCCGCTTACTGGAATATATTCTATGGATGTGAAATCCAGAGCAGCAACATTTCGAGGTGGGACCTCATGTTCGTGACTATAGAGGTGGAATAAATTTACTTCTTGATAGGGTTGTCCAGATGAGGGGCCCCTATTTCTCTAAATGGTTCCCAAGGAGGGGACGTGACTACACAAGAATTGATTGATCGTCATTGTATTCCTCGCACAAAAATGTCAGGTAAGAATATTCCCATCAAGGATGTGATGGATGTTCCACTTTGAACTATTTTGTTTACTATGCAAAAGCTGGATGGAATCCAAGGGCCTCACCAGGAATCCTGAGCACATCTGATGTATGCCATGGAAGCTATGGCACCTACGGTGTTTAACTGGGAAGAATCACTTCTTCCTATTTTCAAGGACCATTTGACAAAATGTCGGCAAGGGGAACTGAAGCAGTTTGGGTATGGCTCCGTTTGAGCCTACTTCTTCTTTGAGAGGGTACCTCTCAAGATGCCCTAGGTGATCTTCAAAAATCTTAGGGCTAGAGACACATGCATGTTGAGGTGGGTAGAGATCATGGTCGGCACGGGAGGTGGTGGGGACAAGGTGAAATTCAAGTCCTCCTTCTTCTATTGGATGCATGACTAGATCCTCATGATAGAGGATTATGCATATGTAGGGACCGAATTCAGAGATGATCCCAATCTACCATTACCACCTTGTGCTCAATGCGGAGATATTTGTAAGAAGCAAAAACCCTAAAATGTTGATCATGTTTTTATACTTTTATATTTTATGTTTTTTATGGGTAGTAACAAGACTTAAAATTTTACATGTAGTTGTTGGTGGTGCACGACCTGGGGGATCTTCCCTGATGGACAGGAGAGGCAGAGTTATATCTGTTCACGGAGGTGATGACCAACTCATTGAGCTAGAGGAGAACTTGGAGCGCCTAAGTCTTGACATTCCTGACGTAGCGATAGATGACCTCCCTACGAGGTACTAGAGACACACTGCAGGAGTGCCAAGTCACTTCAACCGACTACTACGTAGGGTAGCATGAGCCATCATGTTCTATCATGAGCATCATTAGATGGTGTTATGTATGATGTACTACTGAAACCTAGCTAACTTCAGGATTTTTGTATAATTTTTTATTTCCTGAAAGCCACAGTGGTTTAGATGAGGTCTCGTGACCACATTTTTTATAAAAAACACTCTTTATATATATACAGGCTTATTACTGGTGTTTACATGTCTAAAATAGAAATCATATTTACATGAGTTTTATGCGTCATTTACAGTTTATTTTACAATGAACCATGTTTACTATCATAAGTTATGAATGGACAATATACTAATCTAGGATGTAGTTTGCTAACAAATCATCAACTGTATTATCTGACCTAGGGATATTCCTGTAAGTGATAAACTCAAAATAACTCTCTAATAAATGCACTCTCCGAAGTAAACGGAGGACTACAGGGTTCATGATGGTATAGACATGGTTTAGATGACAAACCACTAATTATGAGTCCATAAACACTACCAAATCATGAATGTATCGAGACGCATCCTCAGTCAGTAGACCTATCACTGCCTGATACTTGGCGATGTTGTTGGTATATAGACCAATACAAATTGCTCTTGAAATGATCAAGTCATGAGCCAGGGAATACAGAACCCAAGAAGCTAAAGCAAGGTTCAGGGTATGACGGCAAGCACCATCAATGAAGTTGTAAAAAGCCATCCGATCTGCATAACCATAACATGGTATAAATAGTTTGGACACTAAACTCAATGATCCAGAAGGATATTGGTGGCCACCCACCTATTTCACTTAGACCCCCACCATTGTTTCTTTCAGTTTTCTAGTTTCCTTAATTGTAGCACAATTTACTATTTTTGGCAGTTTTTGGGTCCTAAACTTTCGGAACCGTTTTGAGGCCCTAAACGAAGTTTTTTTGGCATCGAATGGTCGGGAAAATATGACTCAATTTTGAACTCAATATTTTCTATTTATTGATGTAGTCCTTAAACAAATATTTCTAACGATGTATCACGTGCGTCAAATGGAGGTAGTATGCTAAAGTTACGACCCTAGGAAATTGATGTACCAAGTTACCCAACGGGGCTCACATTCTGGCATTTCGCCTCATAGGGTTAGGTTTCTGGATGTGTACAATTTCCATTGCTTCTCAATAATATATAGGCCTTCAAGCCTCATTGTAACACAGAGTTCAGAGGCATGTAGCCGCCACATCTCTTCTCAGAGATAAGCTACCACCATTCTAGCTAGTTTATTTCCATTCTATATGTAAACCAGTTTCAGTTATTGATTAATGAAATGAAGTGTTATTTCTACTGCATATTTGTTTCTATGGTTATTTGTGTATTCTGTTGCATTCCTACATAAATCCAGATCAATGGTATCAGAGTAGGTACACTCTCCATGGGAATGAGGGTTTGAACATAGTTCGGGTTCAAATATCTACAAAGATTTTCAGCCTCATTTTTGCACACTCAAAGTCCATTGTTGGGCCATACACTATAAGTATCACAATTGATCCTCGGACAATACAGGATATCTAAGTTTCAAGAGGAAGTTCCATGATCTCTACAATATCTGATTTTGCACTACAAACCCTTGGCATCTTTTGTGGTCCTCTATAAAATTCAAACAGATGTTGCAACTTGCATAGATTGTTTCAAAGGCTCTTCTATAGCCCATTGGAAATATATTTCCATCATCTAAAATGGGTATTTTTTGGTTTCTCATTTACCTTCCTGGTTTGTGAGATATACCTGTTTAAAGCAGCACATGTCTGTACATAGTGCAACCTCATGTGCATCAACTTCAAAAAAGTACCACAGAATCCAAGAAACATCTTAGAGGTTCTTCCATATATCATTTGATAGATATTTTTTTCACCTTAAATGGGTATTTTTCAGTTTTTCATTTACCTTCCTGGTTTGTGAGATATGTTTGTTTGAAGCAACCTATGCCTATACACAGTGTGACATCACCTATAGAAAATTCAAACAATTACCAAGGTCACTAAAAAACATATAAAAGGCTCTACCATAGTTCATGGGAAATATATTTTTGTTATCTAAAATGGGTATTTTGCGGTTTTTTATTTGGATCTTTGGTTTGAGAGATATCATCGATTGAAGCAACATGTGTTTGGAAAACGAGTTCACGCGTGTCCCTTGAGCTTTGGAAACCATTTTCTCACTCCTTGCGCCACCACATAGAAATTATTTTATATGGATGGAAAGGTCTCTTCAATATCTCAAATGGGTCTTCAACGGAATTCAATTTCATCACCTGTATCAAAATATATGAATGGATTTGCAGCGAGATATCAACTTCACCAAAGACCAATTTTTTTTACTTTTATGAAATCCTATTGTAATCATGGTTATGGGTTAATCACACAAAACCCATGGTTATGGGTCAATCACATAAAAACCATGATTATGGTTAGGGGTCAACCACACAAAACCCACAGTTATGGTTATGGGTCAACCACACAAAACCCATGGTTAGGGGTCAACCACACAAAACCCACAGTTACGGTTGTGGGTCAACCACACAAAACCCATGGTTATGGGTTAACCATAGAAAACCCTTCTCTTCATTGGAAATTTACACATTGTAATGATGGGTCTCTTTTTAGTCTGAAATGATGGGGACCATCATTTTCTAAGGGGGGAAGAATGATCTAAATTTCAGGGGGAATATGGTCTAAATTTGGATGTATGAATCATAAAAGCATTTAATGAGAGGCCACATGCTCTTAGTAATCATAAAAGCATTAAACAGAGAGGCCACCCTCTCTCATCTATGGTAATTAACAACTCATGGTTTTGTTCCATGGTATGGCTTCAAGGCACATTATACCTCTCTCATCCATGGTATTTTGCAACCCATGGTATTGCCAAAGAAACATTGTAATAATGTTATAAAAAGGCTCTATGCCTTCCCAATAAGGCATTGAACAATTTCTGGCAACCTACATTTATCTTATTTTATTCAGTTAATGAGTTATTGGTGCTGAGTATCTTTTTGAGTATGGTTTGAGAAATGAGGCTCAAAGAACCCTATTTGAGCCTCACCCCTCCATATCACATATTTACTCTACGTTTCTCTATGTTATTCTATGCATAAAATGATAACAATTTGCAGGTTTACTCCCCTCTCTTGGCATCCAAGCCTTCCGGGTCTCAACCCCCAAGATTTGGATCACTCAACACCATATTGAAAATAGCCAACACACTGAAATTCAACACTATACATATATACAAGGTGTTATAACTAGATCTTGTTCTTAGTTTATCTGTTCTTTTTGTCCTAATTTTCAACCGTTGGTTTAAAATGATTTTATATTTCATGTTGATTTTAAGAATTTTTTACAATCAATAATTTTGGTTGGATTTAATGCTTTTAATGGTTGAATCATTTCATTATTTTAGTTTTAAGGTTTGTCTTTTGGGCTTATTAGTTAATATGTACATCTTTAAGATTTCAAAAACTTATAATAAAAGTTCATTCCAAGTTTTGATTTATAATCTAACTCTCATTTTTTAGTCTTTTGTCAGATATTTTCATGAGGAGATTCCTGTAGCAGCTCTGTTTTTCTTGTTTTTGTCATTGTCATTGGGAGCAGATTACAAGGAGATGGAAATGAATTCAAGAAAACCAAAAGAGTTTTTACACAGGTGTTCCAGATCGAGAGATATGAAGGCGTGTTTGAGACCCAAATTTCTAGAAATTCACCAAATTTCCCCAAATCTGATTTGCTATTTTTGGGTTAATTATCTTTAAAGATTTTGAGTTATCATGTAACTAATTGATGTAACTGTTTCCAATTTCAACGTAGAAGGTAGTTATGGAACTACTTTACTTTTGTAATGATAAAAGGAAGACAAACATACAGTTTTGAGGAAGGGATTTTTCACTCAAGGAGAGGCTTTTGGAGCTTTGATTTCTCAAGATAGCACTTATAAATCTTATGTAAGTGGATGACTGTTATTGATTATAAATAAACTGATAAGCCCTTTTACCTGTCATGCTTTTTCATTTCTGATCTGTTTGATTGCTCAGTCTACAATTTCATTTCTTGTTTAAAGTTTTATTCATGTAAATGCTTATAACCTATGGGTGGAATTAGTATTTCATGTGTAATGTTTATGGCTTATTGGGATGTGTTTGATCCCTAGTTTATCCAATTTGCTTGATTCAGTTCTGTATTAGTTTGTGGATGTTTATTTCCTCCTTGCTGGTGAAGTTTTTAAAACACTAAAACCTATTTTATTTAATTTTACTTTTGAGATTGTGTTGGCTTGTTCTTCTAGTAGTCTAAGAATAATTTCTTGCACAAACATCTTTGGCGTCGTTGCCGGGGATGAAGCTGAAGTATATCTTCCCTAGGATATCTTTATTCTTTTGCTTTTGATAGGTGAAAAAATTCAGAAAATATTTTAGACTACAAATTTTCACCGGTGACTCCACGATTAAAGATTCCACTGCAAGGAGAATTTTGTTGACAAAAAAATGAAGAAGCCAAATGGAAAGACTGGATATCAGCTTGTTACTTTACTCCATGAGGTTTTGTTCTTATTAATCAGTTCTTTCCTATGTTTCCCATTGCATGTCAAAAGAATTATTTTTTATTTTGTCTATTCCGATGATCATAAACCTTCAAGTACATATCCCACTTTGGAAGAAGAAAATATACATTCTTCTTGTGTTATTGATGTTGATCCTATTCCTTCATTTGAAATACATGTCCAACATGATATACATATACCCATATCTCTTGAAGCTGTTTATTCTTTTCATCTTGTAGAGAATAAAGTTGATCTATTACCTTCTACCATCACTACTGAAACTTCCGAATAGCTTGTTGAACCTTATTTTCAACTCACATATTTTTAGTCTAGACTCAGACAGAAGATGTTTAGACCTCTTAGGCTGCCATCTCTCTTACATCCTTACCCTTCCTATTTTGTTGAATATCTTCCCCATTTTACTGGAAAAGACCATATTACACAAGAGAAGCATTTAGAATCTTTTCATAATTTCATTGATAATTTTGAAATCATGCATGAGGATGTTGTCATGAGGTTATTTTCAAAATCCTTTGCTGGAGATGTTAGGTTTTGGTTCCAAAATTTAAACGCTGATTCAATTGGATCGTGGGAAGAGTTACATGATGTCTTTTTGAAGTATTGGGGTAAGAATAAATCTTATGATCAATTTCTTTCCGAATTTTATAGTTTGAAAAGGGAAAATGATGAGCCAATTACTAAATTTAATTGGAGGTTTCAAATTTTTTATATCAGTATGCCTATGGAGATCAGACCTTCAGAAAAACTTGCTATGGTATATTATGTTATGGCTCAACATTCAGATCTTGTCTTCTTACTGTTAGAAAGAAAATCATCATCTTTAAGACAATTATTTGAGGATGCAAAAGGAGTGGAGGAGAACATCCGAGCTTGCAAAATGCTTCGAGATCAGGCTCATGTTGAAGATATACAAGCTTATGAATAGGAAGAAGAACATAGGTATCATTCAGATTTAAGACAGTTTTCTTCATCATTTTCATATTTTCATATGAACAAGGATATAAATGATGCTTGTGTTGATTATTCATATCAGTTTGCTGACTTTTTGAATGATAACATACTTTCAGTGGATTATAGTAGAAATTTCTTAGTTCCTGCTATGAGATTATCATGTTATGAAGAAGAAGTTGCTACTCTTCAACCTTTTACTATTGATATAAGAAATAAGTTGCCATTCTTGACTTATGGTCACTTTCAGAATTTTATTTGTTCAAGTTTTGATCAAGAGTTTTATTTAAAGGTCGAGAAGCAGTTTGAAAATCCCTTGGTTTCCATTCTTGATCCAAAGTTAAAAAAGAACAGCAATGGAGAGGAAGAGAGCTTCACTTTATGATGAATATAATGAAGACATTGAAGTTTTAAATCCGAAATTTCATGATCCCGTGGCTTCTTGGATGGAGTTGTATTTTTCAAAGGTTTGTAATACTCCATATTTTGGCATACTTCCTATTTCCAGTCATAAGTATCAGCTTCCTACAGACTCTTTATTGCATTTATCACATCTTTTGTGGGTTTTCTCAAACAATAGCATGCATGAAATTATGATTCTCAGTCAAATGGTTTCTTGGCTTCACTGGAAGTATGATTACACTTGATTGGGTTGTTTCCTCCAATTAGAAGTAGGAGTAAATAGCAGAATAAGCTCGCTATACGAGCATGTAGATTCTTTTCATTATGCTGGTTTGTAGCAGTATTTTTTCATTTCAAAGGTATGTGTTCAAAGTTTGACAAAGTTGCAAAGATTTGGTAAATGACTCCATCACCCAATGAATAAGGCACAAGGTCTACAAGTTCTTGAAGCCTCACAAGGAGGACTTCATCCTGCAGTAAGAGCCAGATGTTATAACTAGATCTTGTTCTTAGTTTATCTGTTCTTTTTGTCCTAATTTTCAACTGTTGATTTAAAATGATTTTATATTTCATGTTGATTTTAAGAATTTTTGACAATCAATAATTTTTGTTGGATTTAATGCTTTTAATGGTTGAATCATTTCATTATTTTAGTTTTAAGGTTTGTCTTTTGGGCTTATTAGTTAATATGTACATCTTTAAGCTTTCAAAAACTTATAATAAAAGTTCATTCCAAGTTTTGATTTATAATCTAACTCTCATTTTTTAGTCCTTTGTCAAATATTTTCATGAGGAGATTCCTGTAGCAGCTCTGTTTTTCCTGTTTTTGTCATTGTCATTGGGAGCAGATTACGAGGAGATGGAAATGAATTCAAGAAAACCAAAAGATTTTTTACACAGGTGTTCCAGATCGAGAGATATGAAGGCATCTTTGAGACCCAAATTTCTAGAAATTCACCGAATTTCCCCAAATCTGATTTGCTATTTTTGGGTTAATTATCTTTAAAGATTTTGAGTTATCATGTAACTAATTGATGTAACTGTTTCAAATTTCGACCTAGAAGGTAGTTATGGAACTAATTTACTTTTGTAATGATAAATGGAAGACACACATACAGTTTTGAGGAAGGGATTTTTCACTCAAGGAGAGGCTTTTGGAGCTTTGATTTCTCAAGCTAGCACTTATAACTCTTATGTAAGTGGATGACTATTATTGTTTATATATAAACTGATAAGCCCTTTTACCTGTCATGCTTTTTCATTTTTGATCTGTTTGATTGCTCAGTCTACAATTTCATTTCTTGTTTAAAGTTTTATTCATGTAAATGCTTGTAGCCTGTGGGTGGAATTAGTATTTCATGTGTAATGTTTATGGCTTATTGGGATGTGTTTGATCCCTAGTTTATCCAATTTGCATGATTTAGTTATGTATTAGTTTGTGGATGTTTATTTCCTCCTTGTTGATGAAGTTTTTAAAACCCTAAAACATATTTTATTTAATTTTACTTTTGAGATTGTGTTGGCTTGTTCTTCTGGTAGTCTAAGAACAATTTCTGGCACAAACACAAGGTACCATACAAAAATGATTTAAGCATAGTATCTATTCAGGTACAACCCATTGTGAGGTTTCCCGAAGGGTATCCTGTTATAATCCACAAGCTCATAAGCCCCTTTCTCTAAAAATTTTCTAATGACAAAGGGACCATACCACATTGACTCAAACTTCCCATTACCTAGTTTATCATGTCTCTGATTGTAGGTCAGAACTAGGTCACCTTCATTGAAAAAATGAGGCTGAACATATTTGTCATACTATGCCTTGACACATTTCTTATGTGCCTCATTAGCTAAGGAAGCATCTCTTCTAGTTTAGTCAAGATTAGTCAGGTATAGAAATCTCTCTTCCTCGATGGAAGTGTTTTACAGAAGTTCTACCGCAAGTTTTAGTGACAGAATCTGGCATTGGATAGGAAGGATAGCTTCTAGTCTGTAAACTAACTGGAAAGGTGTGAAGCAATTCATTGTTTTTATTGAAGTCTTGTAAACCCAAAGAGCAGAAAAAAGAGTCAGGTGCTAGTTGTATTTATGATCTCCAACCATCCTTCGCAGCATAGTTTTTAAAACTTTGTTAATGGCCTCAACTTGAACATTAGCTTGGAGATAGTGAGTTGAGTTTTCATGCAAAAAACCCAGCTTAGCACTTAACTCGGTCAGCATCTAATTCCGGAAATGCGATCCGTGGTCAGTGACTATCGACTATGGGACTCCAAACCTAGATATCATGTGGTTGAATTAGAAGATGGAGAATGTCTTACCATCATTTGCATACGTAGGCATAGCCTCATCCCATTTCATGAAATAATCAACAGCTACGATGTTGTAACCATGCCCCCCAGCTGAGGTAGGCTTACAATGCATAAAGTCAATACCCCATTTGGAAAAAGGGCCAACCATAATGACGGGGTGTAAAGGAGTAGGTTGGGTGCACTTTTTCAGATATAAATGTTGGCAAGGTGGGAATTTCTTAATATCCTTGTGACAATCTTTGAAGACTGAAGGCCATAAATAGCCAGTGCGAGGGATTTTCTGGGCTGTAGCCATCCCAGAAAGATGACCGCCACATGCTCCAAAATGGAAATCATTAAGGACTTGTTCAGCCTCCTCATATGTAAGGCATCATCGAAGAATGGAATTGATACCATGTCTGTACAATGTATCATTTAAGATAAGGTAGTACTTCTCATGGTTATGGATACGGCGACGATCGTCACAGGATATATTGGGATGAAATATTTGAGTTTGGATATAAATGATTAAATATCCATACCATGGGTTGGTTGTGCTTATCAAGAATAGGAATTCATTTGGAAATGAATCACTGGGATCAGTATCCATCAAAGCATAGGGAAGGTCACACATCAACTCTGCAAAGAACAAGGATTTATTTGAAGTGGCTTTAGAAAAATCAAGGTCGAATTCCTTTAGGATGACAATCCAAAGGCAATATTTCCCCCCTAGAACCCGATGAGTCAGGATGTAGTACATAGGGTTTTGATATGCAAGTATAATGGTAGTGAGAAGCAAGATGTAATGATGAAATTTCTGAACAGCAATGACCGTAGCCAATGCTAACTTCTCCACACACAAGTATCAACTTTCAGAATCAATGAGATTCTTACTAGCATAATATATCACGTGTTCCTGACCATTGGGATATTTCTACACTAAAACCATTCCAATGGTAGTAGTGGAGGCAACAACATACAAGAGAAATTCCTTTGAATAATATGGGGGGTGTATCATGGGTGAAAGAGTCAAAGCATGCTTGAGATTATCAAAGGATCATTGGGCCTAGTCATCCCAGAAGAATGGAGTATCCTTCTTCAGGAGACACATATAACCGTGCGTTTTCTCAGCAAAATTGCAAACAAAAGGATGAAATTTTTTTTCCTTCCCTTGCAAGATTTGGAGCTCAACAATATTCATTGGGGTAGGTAGGGCCAATATAGCAGCAATATTCAGTAGATCAATCCAGATAGAATCCTTAGAAATCACAAAGCCTAGAAGACGTCCTGTCTCAATGCAAAAAACACATTTGTGTGTATTGAGTCGTTTGTTATAATGATGACATCTTAAGAAAATGTCCCTAAGATGCCCAGGGTGGTCCTCCCATTGTTGTGAATGACCTGGGAGATTGTCAAGGTACGGATCCATGATTTTCTTAATGTCATGAAACACATAGGACATGGTATGTTGGAATGTATCTCTGGCGTTCTTGAGGCCAAAAGGTAACTTCCAATAGGAAAACGTTCCAGACAGGCATATAAATTTCATTTTGTGCTGATCGGTGGGAAATATCTCAATCTAATTGTAGCCAGAAAATCCATCCATGAATGGGAAGATGACACTTCCATCACAATTGTCAATAATCTGATTGATACACAGAGTTGGAATATTTCCTTTAGGACAAGCTTTGTTCAAGTCTTGAAAATCAATACAGATTCTAATGGTTCCCTTCTTTTTTTTCACAGGGACAATGTTAGATACCCATTTCGTCAAGGGTATAGGATAAATAAACCCTGCCTTTAGAATTTCTTCTACTTTGGCTTTAATAGTTGCAGCCTTCTGGGGATGGAATTGACGTAATTTATGCCTGATAAGTTTTGTTGCGGAATAGATTTTAATTTCATGAACCACAATAGATGGGTCTATCCCATGCATTTCTTCATAACTCTAGGAAAAAATATCTCAGAATTCCTTGAATAATTCTCTATATGCTTCAGTTTCTTTCGTTCAGCAATTCTGCTCTACATGAACATGCTCAATGGTTCCAGGTTTGACTAATATGTCAATCGGGGTTGTTTTAGTAATGTTGCATAGATTTCCTTTGTATTCAGTATTTTGCAATAATACAGGCATCTATAGAGTGTTGACAATATTAGTACCAATTAGAGATACAAAATCAAAATTTGTAGAACTGGCATTGGGGAGGAATGAGGATCAGTGATGATGATCCTCCCATATAGATTCATCTGTACTCATAATCTCCATGATGGACTCATCTGATGGGAAATTATGGGAGAGATAATCCAAAGTAGGGAGAGAGGGTTCTAACTAGTAAGGCATGTGGTAAGGATCTGAGACCACAAGATGAAGGTCATCAATATGGTATTTGGAAATAGATTAGACAACATTGTACATTACTTCATATGGGCCAAGAGAGGATGAATCAACTTATTTTCCCTTGGTACTATAACCAATTGAGGAAATCATATTTAGTATCACCACTTTTGTACTAGGAGGGGATGATGGAAACAAACCCAAAAGGGTGGATTCTTTCAGCATACCTACCCCAATCGACTGATAAGGACGAGGGGACTGACCTAGCATATGGATGTTATTTGTCGTAAGGGTAGTAACATCCAGTGTAAAATAGTCAAGTTGATAAATAGTCACAATATTCCCCAAATGTGTAAATTGGAGAGTCCTAAATACTGTTGAAGCGACAACAATCATATCATAAAACCAATTTCTCCCCAATAGAATATTGTAATATAACGGGGCATCAACTACTTCCACCTGAATGGAACCATTCTTTCCCCCAAGCTTGACTGAAAGGGATGCCAATAGACCATGGGGATGGAAACCTCTTCCATTGAAATATTTTAAGGTAGTAGGCAACTTTGTAAGCTTAGGAGAACCAATGGCTCTCCAACAGGCTATAGACAAGACTAAGTTTGAAGCTCCTTCATCCAGGACGGGCTGATGGACCTTTCTCCCAACTACTGTAGAGGCAATCTGAAATGCGAGTTGGTGAGGTAATATGGATTTATATTTCTCTATGTTGAAATGAATCAAGTTGGTATTATCTGGGTCTAATGCCCCCAAATATGTTAGCAGGTTTTTACGCTACGTTGGACAAATTTGGAGTACCTCAAGGGTAGACATTGTGCAAGGTTTCTGAGCTAAAACTTCAACAGCATTATAAAATTGTGCGGCTCGGGAATTGGGATTGAAAGCATCCTTCCTAAGGGTAGCGTTAGGTGGTCGTAAAATTAAATCAAGTTTAGGTTTTTCAATCACAAGAGGGCCATTATACTAAGATGAAGGAGAAATAGTAGAAGGAACTTTCTCAAAAGAGGGATTTTCATCCTTCTTCTCTACTAGCTTGTCATATGAATGACTATAAGTATTCAAATTGATGATCTCTGAAGACATCATTATGATTTCTTTCATGGAACTAGAGGTCCCTTGATTAGACATATGTTCTATCAGTTTTGTTGAGAGGGAAAAGGATCAGTAAGAACTGCTGGTGTGGGGTTACTCTTCAAAAATTTACTAATCTCATCACGATGAGGAAATTCTTTCATGAAGTGATCTCCTCCACACAATAAGCAGGGATATTTGGATTTTTTCTTCCCTTTATCATTCTCATTGGTTGTAGGTTCAGGATTCTCCTGTTGGTTTCCAGGTTTCTTGTTTTAACCTTTTCCTTTTTTCTTATTATTGGATTTCTGTGTACTTTGGATAGCATTCACCTCAGCGAAAACCGTAGGAGTTGAAGGAGCAGTGGTAGCAGCATTTGGTTGCTTGGCAGGTTTTTCTGTCGATGAGGGCTGGATTGAAGCAACAACACCATCATCAGGAGTTTCTGTTGGTGGTTTAGCAGGATCTGTGCTGGGACGAGGAGCTTGAGGAATGAAGTCATACAGCGTTCCAGATTGGGAATATACCAAATCCAGATACTGAGCGCAACTGATAGCCTACTCTTCAATAACATCACCACCCATAGCCACATCTCAGGTAATAGGAGGCAACAATAAATTTGTGAACCAATCAGCTAGCAGTTGGTCCAGGATGGGATCTTTAATAAGTCATATCCACCTTCTCCACTCATTGATATGATATGATATCTACGTGGAGGTATTCTGATCGAGTGAAGTTAAAATATTTGTACCCATTTCATAATGGATGGGTAGATAAAAGTGCGTAAGGAAAATAGTTGCCAGAGAGGTAAAATCCACAAACAAATGTTGTGGAAGTTCAATGTACCACTTCGCAGTCGTACGAGTTATTTTGCGCTGGAAGATCCTTAAACAAATAGAATCATCCATCAAGGAGTTCGAGGAAAACCATACTTGGAAGGTCATAGCATGGTTCTTAGGATCATCTCCCAGCTTTCCATCAAACTTGGGAATGTTTGATGGTAATTTTACTAGAATAGTAGGCCATGAAGAGTTATGTCGAATGGAATCATTTATCAACTTGGACAAATCAAGTAAGTCCAAAGTTTCCAAGAAAGGTAATTGATGATTAGGTTCGACGTACTGGTAGTAGTGATAATGCATGTTTCCACCAGTGGGACCATATGTTGACTGATACACTGGTTGTTGAAATGACTGATGAGATGATGAACCTGTTGAAGATCCTCCTGAAGGGGGTTGAAATCCAAGAGGAGGACCACCTAGACCTACAGGTGGTGGGACTCTGGGTGGAAAACCCCTAGGTGGTGTCCCTCTAGATAGTGGACCCCCAGGTGGTGGCCCTCTAGGTGGTGGCCCTCCAGAAGGTGGACCTCCAGGTGGTGGCCCTCCGTGTGGTGGCCCTCCGTGTGGTGGCGCTCCAGGTTGTGGCCCTCCCAATGGTGGTCCTCCAGGTGGTGGTCCCCCATAAGGTGGACCTCCCCCAAGGGGACCCCACCCAGGTGGGAATCTACCAGGTGGGTCACCATAAGGTGGACCTCCAGCACCTCCAACAGTGTTGATAGATATCCCTCTCATCACTGGCATGTAGGACCAGTTAGGTTTCCCCCACAGCGTAAACATGTTTCCAGGGTACGAAATTTCAGGATAGGTAGTTCCTATAGGGGTAGGTTGATAATTCATACTCCCTATAGGTAATTGATTTGTTGGATAACCATAACCCCAAGAGGTTTGATTGATCGCAGGTTTTACCCCTAAGGGTTGACATGAAATTAAAGGAGGGTTTACCATATTGGTATTGGTAGGAGGGACATACACTACATATTTCTCTATAGTAGAGGTCTGCCTAGTACTGGTAACAACTCCACTAACTGATAACGTAGGTCGCTCCAGGGTTTCCCCCTGGCATTAGAAGGTACTGACACCACTTGAGCTGAGGGTTTCTTCCCAGTGTTAGAAGGTACTGACACCACTTGAGCTGAGGGTTTCCCCCCATCTATATAGGATATGGGAGGACTAGCAACAGACCTAGGATTTAAAATTGTAGGGTTGGAGGTTTGACCTGGATTACGAGGAGACATACCACAAGATAGAACATCATCAACAATGGACTATATCCAGAAGGCCATGGATTTGATAGACGAGGTAAAAGAGCTGACATAGGTTCTTTATGAGGTATAGGGGTATCCATAACCGTATCCATCCTCTCTTGAAAATTGCGAGCATGATTAAGCAATGCTTTAATTCTCCCATATGCATCCTCATTCAGAGAAGGGTTTTCAAAAGAGGGTCTAATAACCCCAAACTCGGAAATGGCTTGACCCATAGAAGTTCCCCAAAAAGGAGCATCATGGCCATACTTGGTTTCATCAATACCATCAACTCGACCTTCCATCAGAGAATGAAAGGAAGTGTCAGCCACAGGAGACTGGTGGACCAAGGGAGTAACATAAGAAGCGACTTGATCTCCACTTTCTACAACTGTATTTTCTCCCACATGGGATTTTGTTGCATCTTCTTAGTCTATGTCTTCCATTGGGCCTTCCCCTGTAACAGGAGGAAAGTCGAGTGGCAAGCCCTAATTTTTTCTGGATTGTCTCAACTAAAACTCAGCCAAATTGTAAAAGTCACTAAAACCTAACCTAGGGTTTCAAAACTAAGAAAAATCACACAAGGTCTTCTCCTACACAAGCTACAGGCCACAAGCAAACTTAAGTGATAGGATGAGCTCAAAATAGTCGGCTATCACCAGGATTATCAAGAAGGCGCAACTTACGATATACTCAAGGTACATGTGTAGTAATATCCTTGAGTGTTGTTCTCATTTTATTACTCCAAACAATACGGTCAAAGAATTTTTCTCAGTTGGAGAAGGAATCTTGGTAGGGTTTCCTGATATACGCAAGGTACATGGGAGCTCAAATCCGTAGTAGTGTTGTCTAATGCACAACCATCCACAAGGGGCCTTTCGATATATAATTGAGTACATGAAGTACCTTTCTATATACCTCAAGGGTACATGAAAGGTCATTTGATATACCAATGGTACATGGGAGAGCTGTGCAGGCCCTAGGTTGCAGTGCAGGAAAATAACAATAGCTCCTATGTTTTACGACGCCAAAATACGTCACTAACTTATCACTCAAACTTCTATACAATTTTTAGATGTATAACTACCGTTAATTTTAACTTGAGCGGTTAGGTGAATGCATGGAGTTTCGACAGAAATGTAAATCCATGCAAATATTAAATGCAAATTCTTTCATTTTACCATTCAAGACATGCCTACTTACGGGAAGGAGAGAGTATTTTTATTTTCAATTTCCGTTTCAAAACCAAAATTTTTCCCAAACAACTACACTAAACAAATCTTTTTCTCATAAAAAGAAACAAGCAACAAACTTCAAACTAACTTTTCAAAGAAATCAAACTAGGGTAAGATCTCTTTTTCTAAGAAGAAATACAAATAACACTCAAAGGCATATTCAATTACTTTTTTCAAATTTTCCTTCAAAAATAGAAAGATCTAACTTAAAACTACTAATAGTTTTATTTTGATTGAGACAAGCATGTAAAAAGAAAGAAGAAAATGGATATCTGAAAGCTTATCATGCTAGTCAAAGATCCAATATTTCATCTTCAAACATAATTATAACTAGATCTCAACAATTTTTTTTTTTTTTTAAATGAGCAAAAAGAAGTCCTTCACTAATTCAATGAAAAAATGAAAATAAGAAACCAATAAATCAAGTATTTCTTTTGAGATTAATCCAACAATAAAACTGAGACCTAACTAATTCTAAGCTTTCAAAAAGTACTCCTTTCAAAAAATTTAAAACCAAGCATACAAGCAGATGAAAAGATGAGTCTATCCTAGATTTTTAATTTTAACAAAACAAGCCTCTTACAACATAAAATTTTGAACTTCAAACACTCAAATATATTTTAAAAAAACCCAGATACTTAGAACTAAAAGCAAATCACACAAAATTTTACAAAAAGTTTTGAAAAAAACAAGTCTAGAAATTCCTATCCAACACTGCTTCCAGAGGGTCACTGACAGAGCGGTTCGAAGAGAGCACCGCTTCCTGATTACTGAAGAGAAGTGGTGGCACTTCTTCCCGATCACTGAACACAAGCAGTGGCACCACTTATTGTCCACTGTGCATGTGCAGTTCCTTGTAGATTAAATAAACAAGATAATGGTGAAAAAAGAAAAGTTAATCACTGTAAAACTGGCATAAAAATCATGAATTAACAATAATTGAAAGTATAGAAGGAAAGAACAACCTAGATATGAATGAATCTGATGATACCAAAAAAAATGTCACTTGATCAGCAAGTGGATTTGATTGAACTGATAAAAGACTGGAGCTTGGATTTTAGACAAGTGTTTGAAACAAACAAGGAAGATCAGATCAACTGAAGCTCTTCCCCAACGGAGTCACCAGATTTGTTGCTAGGAATTTGTTCCTCTAGTTTGAATGGTTCGCATCTAGAACAAATGGTACGCAACAAAATGGAATACATTCCCTAGAATGGGCAGAGATCTGGAATCAATCTCTTTGATGTAATAGTATAGTTTTTTCCTGTAATGATGGTTCTTCATAGATATACCTACATAATCACATGAAAACAACAAAGAAGATAAAAAAGAACCATAATATGATCTACTATTCTATGTTGATGACTAAGGAATTCAACAATAAAATATACGATAATAACACAATATACTTGATGGGAAAGGAACCAATTTTACATTAAATAATATAGAATAAGTTTACAACCTATGCCTTAGGGTCGATATGCTCCTTCACAAAGGCAATATCTTGTCCTAAATAGATCCAACTTGCTCCCTCAAGGTCACTTTACTGATTTAGGCCAAAATATCAAAGCAACAACATAACTTTACTCTCTCCTCAACCATGGAGTGTGAGCCTGCTTTTATAGGGTTGGGATGGATAGAGATAATTGACAAATTGGTGGGTGAGGTGGATAGGAGATCCCCAAAGGATGGATCTCAAGCCCAACTAGCCCTAGTGAGTAGGGATAATGGTTCCACGAAGCCTTCCTTCAAGAAGCTTCGTGAGAACCTCTCTTTTTTCACTTTTTACCTTGGGGCACCACTTCTTCCTCACTGAGACAGAGCGGTGACAAGGTAGAATCACTCCTTGAACAAAGTGAAAAGGAAGTACCACCACTTACTACCAATACGTTGTAGGTGGTGCTGAAGAAGGTACCACTCATTGACTAAAGGGTAGAAGTGGTGTTGGATTTATGTATGCAAGATTGATGTCTGGAACAATATTTTTACTTCACAGTTTGGGATTCAGGGAAAATACTGAATTTTGGGATGCCATCGCATGCTAATGACGATATTTAGGTGTAACAATGAATTAACCGAAATCGTGTCTCAATTTGATGACCTTATCAAATATGTATTTATATACAAAATAATATTCATGAGGAAAATATTACACATCATACATTAAAGGGCTAAGAACAAATTTTAGATTCGCTTTTTGTAAATCAACATTATACCTAGAATTTAAAATAGATCAAATCTCACCATACAAATGTTCTGGTCTTATACCTTATCCATCTTTCACATTCGAAGAAGGGATGTAGTGAGAAATATTCTAGGGATAGTTATCTATTCACTGTATATTTGTCTCAACATGTAAATATTGATCGTTGTACATATCATCATCCAATAGAATCTTGGTTAAAGGAATCGTTTCATGCAATATTTCCTATTCATAATAGTCCTCTCATCTCACATTGTTTAGATATAGATATTCATAGTTTTAATTTTTATCTTTTCATTTCATCATTCCTATCTCTAATTCATGATGTACATATATCCATGGATTTAAGGTTACTTGGTTGGATCGACTGGATTTTTGAATTTACTTCATCATTATTGTAAATTTGATTTAGTGTACATAAGTAGGATAGGAATAATATATAGTAGTTTCTTTTATTCCTTCCTAGTTTTAAGTTTCGATTTCATAAATAGAACCATTAAATATGAGCATGTATATAGTTTTGAATAAGATCACTATCGTAAATATCTTTCCTTAGGGGTAAATTAATTTCTACTTAATTTTTCATCAGGTGCATATGGTTGGATTCACTAGTTAGAAAGCATTTTGAAGGAAGTGATACAATTCGGAGAAAATTACTGCAACTATGGTTTCATACCAGGGAAGTGAATTCTTTGTCTTATTTGCATTTCAAAGTTTCTATAGTTGTTATTTATCTTTTAAACTTTGAAATATTGTAAGGTTTGTGTATTGAATTTCATTTTTGAACCACAAACTCATCCTCTCATGCTTGTTTTAATTATTTCTATTTTGTTCTTTTAAAACAATTATTGAAGTTGGAATTTAACCATGAGCGATCATAAAAATACAATAATTGAATGATGATATATTATCTCTTCCAATTAATCATTAGGTTATATTTTACATGATTTTGAGTTGATGCCATTAATAAATTATCTTCAAATATTCTCATAACTTGACTTTGACTCGTGAATTTTTTTAATGTGTAAATTAACCCCAAGACGCTCTCATCTATCATTCAAAATTTTCATTAAAAGTATCATTTCTCATTGATTTTGAGTTGGTTAATTCAAAATACTTGAGCTATTTTGAACATTCATGTTAATACTTAATTTCCACATACGTATTATTTTGATGAGTCTTTATAAAAGGTTTTGTAAGCAACCATTTAGACTAATTACCATGGTTATGATTAAGGAAAAGTCTTATTTTGATCTTATCATAAATTAAGAGAAACATAGTTAAGCAGATGGAAATTTTCTTTAAATTTGAGATCAATTATAATTCTAGTAATATAATTCTTTTATTCTGATCTTCGATTTAAAAGTTTCTCTCATTCTCATACTCAGAATGATATTATAATTTGCAAAGTTTAGTTCTTTTAGTCATCAAAAATCAATATTGAGCTTGATTTAATTTAAAAATTTTGATTGCTTCTTCACTTCAAATTTCATCTAATTTTGGCAGATGGATGATTGGATTTCATATGGTTTCAAACTTTGTGCTTATTAACTGAATTTTGAGTGGATTGATTTTTCTTTCTTTTTCTGTTAATTAGTTTTAAAGTTTTTTGTTTTGTTTTTAATTTTGAATATAATGGCCTAATTCGTTAAACAATTTACTCATTTTTCAACAATAAATTTATGCCGCAAATTATAGTTAGAAGGGACACATTTTTCATTTTAAGAATATGACCTTTCCCTTTCTTCATTTCTTTTGTAATATAATTGTCACATATTTCTCTAAGTAATATTTTCATTTATTTAAGGCAAAGTTTTTCTTATTTGATATACATCTTAGATTAGTTTTGTTTTTGCATATGTTGCACTTGATAGGTTTTTATTTTGCAAGGTTTTGAAAGTTTTCTAGGTTTCCTTTAATTGGCTTGCTTGTTTAACATTCTCAAAAGGGGTGCTGTAAATAAATAATATTATAATGGCACATTGATTGGTGCAGATATATTTTCTCTACTAATAAACTTGATATATTTTAAAAGGGACTATTGTAAGAGGATTTTTGTCATATCAAATTTTCTTACTGTGACAGAATCAATCCTAGCCTTGAAACATTTCTTATGAACTTAGCCAATCAGTTAGTTGAACTCCTAGTTATTATTCTTGTATTTTATTTTGAGAATGATATCATTAGCTATGAAAGTTATCTCGCAAAGGCACTTTTCTCTCGGAATATTTTCAATTAGTTGCATTAGCCATCATTAGTCCTTCCATACTGTTTAAGCAGTTTTATCTAGGTTATTTTTCTTGTCCATTAGAGTGAATTTGTTAGTAAACAATTAAATACAAAATTTGGTTGAAGAATAGGAGATCTCTAAATAGAGACTACCTAATCATGATCATGAGACATGCCATGGATAACATCATTTCTGATCACCGGGGTGATGGCTCTTGGTCATAAGATCAAGGAACATGAGGTCTCATCACAAGAAAAATTGTTTATATCTAGCAGTTCTCGTGAGTGATGTTGTCAATATATGGTTAATATACTAGGATGGTAGTCTTGATTCAAAGATCTAATCAATATTATTGTTAAAAAAATTGAAAAAGAAACATTTTTTCTATTTTTATCTATATCTAATGGATGGGGAATTTAATCTTGATATCTTCTTAGAATATGGAGGTCATATCTTTATGCTGATGTTTATTTGATTATCTTTAGCTATTGAGAAAACATTCTTGATGAGGTTTATTTCTTATGCATATATTTCAAAGTCATTTGATCCAAACGGGATCCCCAAACAACCATTATCCCATCCACATTCCCCAATATTTAGCTTGCTCTACATTTAGTAAACTCTAAATTTGGCTCTTGTCCAAATATTTCTTCTCCCGCAACTCTATTGCACAACTCTGCTTCCGTAGGTTTAATTCTTCAAGACAGGTTTCTGCAAGCTTTCTTTTCTGCAACTGTCTTTCCACAAGACAATTCCTTCCACAAGACGAATTTCCACAAATCTATATTTTAGCAACCTTAGTCTCTATTTGCAACTTTGACCTTTCTACAAGCTCCTTTCTGCAAAAGAGTTGTCACAACTCTATTTCCACATATGCAGATTCCAGAAATTCCCAAATTCCAAATTTGAATTCCGCAATTATGCGGCCGCAACACTCCTTTCCACAATTGGATTATGGATTGCAAATTGCGGATCCAACTTTTCTATAAGTTAAACTTCCACAATTTCCCTCCCGTAATTCCTTTTCCACAACTCTTTATAACCATTGATTTCATGCGGCTTCCTTCCTAACCATTGATTTGAGATCAGATGCAGATCTCATCTTATCTTTGTGAAATTTGATCGTGACCTTTGATATTATTCTAATATCATTCCCCAATGTCTGATCTTTCTCAAGGAAACTAGTTAAGATTTTACTTACGCATCTGTGAAATCAATTTTCTTCAATAAATCAAGCCACGCATAGGCTTGAATCTCCATCTTCCTCGATCCTTCAATGATCGAATTCAGCTCCTTGACCTGCAACATGCTTAATAGACGCATGCATTCATTTATAAAATCCTCAAAGGATCATTCATCTAACACCTTTGATGGATCAAAGAATCGATCCATCAATCTCTTCTTCTCCCACTTTCAAAAACTCTAAATTCATATACAATATTTTCACATATGGACAAAGAATTTATCCAAACATTTAGTTCATGAATTTATACATTCATACTGAATTCATTCACACATACAGAGATATGTCTAATAGGATTTTTCTTCATTTATACAACGGAATTATACATTCAATTTTTCTCGAAACTTGCGTTCTGATATCCTAAGGCCTGATATATTTTTAAATGGCCTTCCATGGCCCCTACATGCCCTACTGACCTCTATTTATCCTCTATATCTCTCTTTTTCCCTGTCTCTTCTCTCTCCCTCTACTATGCCTCGTAGGATTACATATATACACAACAATATTCATGAACCATTCCAGTTTAGATCCACATAATCTGCTAAGAAATCTTGATTACAATAAACCTTAAATCTTATCTTATGACTCGCTGCCCTAATTGATCGATTTGGTACATGATTCATCGATTGACTCATCATCCACCTAGTGAATCACTCAACTAACTCATCATCATCTAGAATCAAATAAACATAGGTTATTTACAATGTGATGGTTAGACAACCATCAATTCATATTTTGAAGACACTTTATAGGCCTGATCCAACATTAAGCTTGGAATTTTAAATGGAGAGTAGGATGCTCCTGCATCAGGCTCCCTAGGAAGAAACAAATATGAACTCCTAGTCATAACCTTCTATATTCAGTATTCTTGGATCCCAAACTTTATTCTATATCAGATCATCCATCTTATTATGTAGGCTTGTCTTTTTCATCTTTAGTTCTCCTGGTTTCCAAATTTTATATTGCAATGCTCCACTAGCTTTGCTTTTGCCATCTCCTTCTTTCATATGTCTTCTCTTGTAGCTTTGTTTCTTTGCTTTGCTGATGAAAATATGCATTCTTTCCTCATGCCCTCCTTGAGACATCTTCACCATCAACAACCTTAATTTTTCAATCTCCATGTCTAGTCTATCCTTTGGTTGTTACCCCTTCTTACCCTTCTTGTCTTTTGTCTTTTTGTTGTTGGCCACTACTTGCAGCATCCTGATGTCTTCAATATTTCTTCTTTCATCTACAATCATACCCCAACTATAAGGTATTCCAAGATAATCCACAAAATCATGTTGGTCTACCATTTCCCTTGACTATTGTAACAAAATCATATCATTATAAGACATTTCAATGCCTTGACTTCCCATCTTCTCCTCTTCAATGTTGTCACTAAAAATTAATATGCTTGCATACATTAAACATTCATCTTTTTCAATCCTTGGATTGAATAACCAATATTCTACCATTTTTAATTCTTCATCATACTCTCTGAGGTTAGAAAGTTTCTCTTTATATTCAGTATCCAACTCTACAACAACAAGTTCTCCTAGATACTGATCACCCTTTTGAGACAATATAGTATGTTCCTATGTCATGACAGATTTATTCCTCTGTCTTCCAACATCATTATCAAAATATGCAAGTGTTCTCCTTTGGTTATCTCCACGAGACAATGTAATCTCATCCTTCAATTCCAGAACAAAATTCTTGCTTTGGTCCATGTCAAGGATACATGGATACTATCCTTATTCTTCCTTTAACTCTGGAAAAACCTAATAAGGTTCATCACATGTTACCCCTACATATATACACAATTCATTAATTTCAAAAATATTGATATTTTCATCACCCATTGACTCTCTTATCAACACATTCTTTTGCTGATATGAACTCTCCCATGAGTTCATGAGGCTTTCGGCTAGTCCCTCTTCTACACCATCTTTTCCCAAGATGATTCCATGTTCTGGTTCACAATAGTGAACATATTCCTTTGTTAATGGTCCAATTCTTCTTTTTCCTTTATTCCCAAAATCATCCATCCTATGCTTCACAACATCCATATATACATCATCTAGGTGTGCTCCAATACCTGTAGTAATACACCAATAGTCAGTTCCAAAAACATGAGACTCTGAAGTCCCTATTGATATTCCCTTTGGCATCCTCTTGTTGTGTTGGTATGAACACAACATCCATCTGTCACCATCACCTATTTCTCCAATATTCTGAGCTAGAGGCTACATACCATCTTCATATGGTATCCTTTCATCTTCTATTACAACATAATCATGTTCTGCTATCATGCTTTTGGAAAGCACATCTTCTTCTTCTTCAGACTCCATGGTAGTCCAAGGTGACTCTTTAACTCTCTCCTTCATCAGAATACAATCTTGATTCTTCCATGTAGAAATGTCTTTTCTCATTTCTTTTTCTTCCTTAATATTCATATCTTCAACTGACTATGTTCCTCCATCAAGCAACTCACTAATGAGTTGTTTCTGCTGTAATACTTTAGACCTTTCTTCATCATATATGACTTCCTCAAATTTTAAGATAGTTTCAAAAGATTGTCCATCATCTGCAACAAAACCTACAATCATAAACAAATCATCAGTCTCAAAAACATAAGACCCTTTGGTCTCATTTGACCTCACAGTCATCTCCTCCATAAGTAGATTTGTGTTCTTTAGAGAATTCATGAGACTTTCAATTAGTCTCTCCTTTTATACTTCATCATCATCTCCAAGCAAAGGACCATGTTCAAGTTGACAATATGAAACCTCCATGTCAGATTCATCTTCCCTGAGTTCTTCTTTTAATATAGCATACATATTTTGTTGCAGCTTCACCTGTAGTGAATTCCATCTTACCTCCCTTTTCATGACCCAACCATATCTCTTGTTTTCTTCTTCAGCAGCTTGCATATGCTTCTCAAAGAACAAAATGTTTTTTGCTAACTTTAGCAATTCTCTGCTACATCCTTCTTGTCTTTCTTTCTTCTTTCTTCTGTTGTGGCTTTCCTCTGAACCCCTGCAATGACCTTCAATAGTCATTGTTTCTATCTCCCTCTCTTTTGTGAACTTCATCTTGTCCACTTGTGGACTACTTTCCTAAGCCTCCCTCAACTAGTCTCCACACTTGTATATTATACCTCATAAAGATATCTCTCCTTGAGCTTGTCCTTTTGGTATCTCTGGTTCTTCTCCTATAGAACCTTTTGGGCATCTCCTTTTCTCTTCTGCTTAGCTTCTGCGGGTCCACTTCTCTTTTGAGAACATGCACTAGTCCTCTCTTTTCCAACCTCTTTTGGATTTATGGGTTATGCCATTGCTTCCTCTTTTCTCTAAGAGTTCACAAACACTTCTTCATCAAGAATATAAGTGTCCTATGTACAACTACACTTCCTTTAGTCTATTGTAACCTATTAAATCCTTCCAAGGATTTCTTCTGCACTCTCCTGTGGATAATATCAATTTAAACCACACACTCTTTGTCTGCAAGTATTTTCCCACAGTTAATTATAATCATAACATAAAACAAAAAGATCATTACCTCATTCCAAGAGCTAGTTGTGCTCTGATACCAATTTGATGCAAACGGGACCCCCAAACAACCATTATCCCATCCACTTTCCCCAGGATTTATCTTTCTCTACATTTAGCAAACTATAAATTTGGCTCTTGTCCAAATATTTCTTCTCTCACAACTCTATTACGCAGTTCTACTTCCGCGGTTTCAATTCTGCAAGACAAGTTTCCGCAACTGTCTTTTTGCAAGACAATTCCTTCGGCAAAACATATTTCCGCAAATATGTCTTTATGCAACCTCAGTCTCTCTCTGCAAATTCAACCTTTCCACAAGATCCTTTCCACAAAAGAGTTTACACAACTATGTTTACATATTTAGATTGCAGAAATTCCCAAATTCCAAATTTTACTTCTGCAATTATGCAGCCACAACACTTTTTTTGCATTCAGATTGCGGATTACGGATTACGGATCCAACTTTTCCATAATTTGAACTTCCACAATTTCCTTCCTGCAATTCCTTTTCCACAACTCTTTACAACCGTTGATTTCATGTGGCTTCCTTCTGGAACGTTGATCTGACATCAGATGCAGAGCTTATCTTACTTTGTGAAATTTGATCATGACTGTTGATCTTCTTCTAAGATCAGTCCCCAATATCCAATATTTCTCAAGGCGACTAGTAAAGATTTTACTTATGCATCTATGGAATCGATTTTTTTCAATCAATCAAGCCACGCACATGCTTGAATCTCCATCTTCCTCGATCCTTCAATGACCAACATCGGCTCCTTAACCTGCAACAAGGTTAATACACGCACGCATTAATTTATAAATTCCTCAAAGGATCATTCATCTAACTCCTTTGATGGATCAGAGCATCGATCCATTGATCTATGCTTCTCCCACTTTCAGAAACCCTGAATTCATATAGAATATTTTCACATATGGAAAGAGAATTTATCCAAACATTTAGTTCACGAATTTATACATTCAGACTGAATTCATTCACACATATAGAGATATTCCGAATAGGCTTTTTCTTCATTTCCACATGGAAATTATACATTCAATTTGTCTCAGGACCTGCGTTCTGATCTCCTAAGGCCTGATATATCTTTAATTTGCCTTCCATGAATCATACAGGCCCTAATGACCTCTATCTATCCTAAGTATCTCTATTTTTCCCCGTCTCTTCTCTCTCCCGCTACTATGCCTCATAGGATTACATATATACACAATAAGATTCACAAACCATTCTAGTTCAGATCCACATAATCTGCTAACAAATCTTGATTACAATAAACCTTAAATCTTATCCTATGAATCGCTTCCCTAATTGAGGGATTTGGTACCTGATTCATCATTTGACTCATCATCCACCTAGTGACTTACTGAACTAACTCACCATAATCTAGAATCAAATAAACACAGGTTATTTACAATGTGATGGTTCGAAGACCATCAATTTAAATTTTGAAGACTCTTTCTAGGCCTGATCCAACATTGAGCTTGAAATTTGAAATGGAGAGCAGGATGCTCCTGCATCATTATTCCTCTTTTTGAAGTCTTTGAATAATAGTCAGGATAATTCATTTGATTGTGACAACATTTAAGTTCAAACTTTACTATATAGTCTAGTGATAGGGTAAAGTCATGTGGTGTGAAATTTGATATTTCTTGGAAAACTTGATTCTATTTTCCTATATCTTTAATCTTCAAGCAAAAATACATAGATAATTGTTTCGTCTAGCATGACGCCATTTCTTCCGCCCCCAACAAATCCCCCTTGATTTTTTGAAATAAAGTGGCCCCCACTAGAATTTTGTAAATACTTAGGTTGTGGTTTTTCTTTTATTTTATCTTTCTTGAATTAGTTAGTTGTTTGATGCTCTCTTTTGGATCCTTGACATTTTGCGCTTGTTGGAGTATCAGTACAACCTCCAAAAGGTATAACCACCACACCTTCAGGAATATAAAACAAGTGGACTAATCACCACTCCTAGTGATAGGGCCTTGTGCTAGGTTTCAAATGTTCATCAACATCTGCAGGTTTTGGTGTAATGAAAAACCTTACATGGTATTAGAGCATAGGTCTCAGGTTCAATTCCCTCATGCTACGTCGGAGTTGGGGTGTTGGAGTATCAGTACAACCTCCACATGGTATAATCGCTGCACCTCTGGGAATATAAACAAGTGGACTAACCGCCACTCTTGGTGATAGGGCCTTGTGCTGGGTTTCAGATGTTCATCAACATCTACAGTTTTTGGTGTAACGGAAAACCTTGCAACACTGATTTCTCTGTCTTTGTTTTCACTGCATAAGGATTGGTGGATTTATCAATTTTATCTCGACAAGACGTTGAAGTATATGTTACAAAAAAAATTGAAGGAATAATGTCATCATTTAAAAAAAAGATGCCAAGTGTTTCATATTGTTGAAATGTCGATGATGTCTTTTGGTCTCTTGATTGTTCTTAAACATTTGTATATTTTTCTAGGCATTAACATGTTGACTTGAAGGCATGATTTGTGAGAAATTCTAATTGGAATAATGGTAAACTGGTGACCCAAAAATTACACCTATCGTTAAAAAGACTTGATTCGGATCTCATGGCAATGGATCAAATCGCACCTTTTGTTGGGTAAGTCACCCAAGCCATGTGAAAGAGTCTACAGACTGACAACTAGACTATAATTTTTACAAAGTGGAGCTACTATTAGTGGCCCATGACGCTTTCCATTATTCATTGTCATGATTACAAATACATGGGTTTTCCCTACATGTACAACCAACAAATCTATCAAAGTCAGAATCATTATCTAAACCAAATTTGGTATCTGGAAATAAGCAATTTGAGAAACACTGTTCCACATCGTATCTGAGCATGACTTCAATATGAATACAACAGAATTCTCCTTGAAAAATGGATTCAACTTTAAGGTTTAAAGGAATTCTTCTTGTATGAATTTTATGATCTAAGAGGCGACCATTTTTTTCCATTCTTCTAAATTTCTGCTGAGTGAAAATAGGGGGTTCAAGAGGAGAGTAAGCTCCTCCAAGATGTCGCAGTTTAAATTTAAACCACATATGATTGTGGTGTGCTACAATCATATTTACTTTAAGGTACAGAATGAAATTTACATGTCGTTGAACCCAATCTTTTCTTGGACAGAATTTATCAAGGAAAACTTCTGTCCATCCGGACCATTGTTGTTGCACCAGTGTAGAAGGGTCTCCATTAATTATTATTTCTCCTTGTTCTGTACAGAACTGCAATATGAGGTTATAACTATTCCATGTTAAAAATCCTGAACTGATATCCACATAATACAATTCTCATCTATATGTATAAGTTGTATCAACCCAAATGTGATTAAGCTGTCGAAGCTAGTGCATTGCATTTTCTAAGCCTTTATAGGCTTGTTTTTCCCATCTCTCCAATATTTGTATTTTCAGAGGAGAGGCATTTACTTGTTGGATCAAGGAGAGGGAAAGATACTTATTTGCTTCCTTTTTGCTAGCGCAATTCAAAAAATATTCTCTTTCTTCTTCTGTCAAGGGATCATTGAAGATGCAGAGTTTAGATTTTTTTTTTGATGAGCTGGATGCTCCATAGCCAGACATGTTGAGGCTAGGTTTCTCCTATAATTATTCTTTGGTTAGCATATCAGCAACACAATTCAAATATCCTGGTTTATATACAATTTCAAAATCAAAGTTTTGCAGCCAAAGAAACCATTTTAGAATCCTAGAACTATTTTCTGCCATAAGATTTTCATTCTTGAATATACCAGGCATTATTTTCAGATCTGTTTTAATAATGAACTTGACAGGTTTTAGATAAAGCTTGAAATGGTTTACATTCTTTTTTACTGTGAGGATTTCTTTGTGACTTGACGGATAATTGATTTCTACATTTTTGAATGCTCTTGAAGCATAACCGTAGACTTCTTCTTGATAACCATGTTTTTCTATGAGAATACCTCCCCAAGCTTTATTGGAGGCGTCTGTTTCAATCACCATTTGACTCAAGCCTTGTGGTAGTGAGAGTGGAGGAAGCTGTTTTACTTTTTCTTTGATTTTCTTTACTGCATCCTTCATATCTTTATTCCATCTTGGGGGATTTTTATTCTTACAACTACATGATTCACACCCAAAGTGTCCTTGGTTGTGGGCGCCACACCCCCAATTTGGAATTTTTGCAACATCTTTACAAAAACCCAAGGAAAACATTGAAGAGTGTCGCTTGAAATCTTAAGCCACTATTTTCTTTAGACAATGCTCTTGCCAAGTTTCCATTATGAATGCATGCAATTGGGCAAGGGAAAGACCTGATAGAGGGATGTTTTTATCTTTAAGGTGTTGTTCAACAGCATCACAAACATGGCCAAGAAATCTTCTCAAGTAATGTTTCAGATATGCGGGCTTATTAGCATTGCCAGAAGAAATCTAAATTTTTTGCATATACCAAAAATATTCTTCACTCTTATTTAGGTCACATATTCTGGTAGACATAAATAAAGATGCAAGATGTTCATAATCTTCATTTTCATCAAGACCATAGAATTCTTTACCAAGGGCAGTAAGAATTTGTTGGTCCGCATCTTCTGCATTCAACATTTCTTCTCTGGATTCTTATGGAATCTAGAGCCACCATTATGAGGCTAGCCTTGAAAAATTCGGCAGCCAGCTGGAGTGCTAGTTGTTGGCCATTTATTGTATTGTCCTGTGTTCTTTAGTACAAAACCCAATTTGATAGAAGTCCTCGTGACTTGATGGATAATTTATTTCTACATTTTTGAATGCTCCTGAAGCATAGCCATAGATTTCTTCTTCATCACCATGTTTTTCTATGAGAATACCTCCCCAAGATTTATTGGAGGCGTATGTTTCAATCACCATTTGACCCGAGCCTTGTGGTAGTGAGAGTGGAGGAAGATGTTTTACTTTTTCTTTGATTTGCCTTACTGCATCCGTCATATCTTTATTCCATCTTGGGGTATTTTTCTTAAGTCGTTGCTGCAGCAAATGAATGTCATCTACCTGTCCTTTGTAGAACGGCCTAATATAATTTAGGCTTCCCAAGAATCTCTGTAATTGAACCTTTTCTAAGATCTGATCATGAAAGTTATCAAAAACCTTCAGGACATGGTCTTGGAGGATCACCTTTCCTTTACTTATTTTATATCCTAAAAATTCAATGTCCTTTTTGCCAATTTCCATTTTGGATTTTGACAAAACCAATCCATGTTTGAAAACCAAAGAATAAAATTCTTGGAGATGTTTCAAATGTTCCTATAGATTGGAGGAACAAATAAGAATATCATCTATGTATACTAATCCCCATTTCTTTTCTCTGAATATATCTTCCATTCTTTTCTGGAACTCTAATGGTGCATTGTTAGTGCCAAATGGAAGGACCTTCCACTGATACTGCCCATGAGGAATGACAAAGGCATTTTTGTACCTATGTTTTGCTTCAATTCCAATATGGTAAAAACCAGACTTCAGTTCAAACTTGCTAAAAATGGTGCATCCTGCTATTCTTTGCAATAAACTAGATTTATCAGGCATAGGGTAACAGACTGGTTCAAGGATCTTGTTCAAAGGTTTAAAATTCACAACCAGTCCGGGTTTTCCTCTTTTTATCTCAAAGTGTTTATTGACAACAAATGCTCGACATGCCCAAGGGCTCCTAGAAGGTTCTATAAGGCCTTTGTCCAAGAGTTCTTTGATTTCATTTGCACAAAATTCTCTTTTTGAGGGAGACATAAGGGCAGCAGAGGCTTTTTGATTTTTTGGTTTTTCTAGGGGGTTAAAAGGCCAGGAAACAAAGTACTTTTCTTTGGTCCAAAATGCATTAGGTGACTCTGAGGTGCAATCCTTCTCTAGTTTAGAGGAAATTTCGGAGAGGGCAAATTCTTTGTGCATTTCTATATAGGCGATGCATCTTTCCATTTTGAACAGTTCTGCAAGACTGAGAGTGGGGTTGGATTGGGGATCAAGATTCTTACATTTGTAAGAAGCAGAATAGTATAGAGGGGTGGAAACTCTTCTGCCATTTATTATACAAGAAAAAATCATGTTGGCCTCATCAACTGTAATGGGGCTGACTTTATGCAAGAAGGGTGATCCTATGATGCAATTTTCTTTCAATTCGTCTAGTCTATTGAGATGCAAAACTTATTTTATTCCATTGATGCTTATTGGAAAATATGGAACTTGTCCTTTGAGCTGTACAGGAGTTCCTTCAATGGCTACGCCATGTTCGTTTGTTTTTTCTCAGTAAAAAGATGGTATAGAATTTCCTTTTTCCAAATTCATTTGGAAACCTGAATCTATCAAACAATCAAGCTCATAAAATTTGAATTCAGATGGACAAAACTTTATTTTAAAGAAATATTTAGGACCAGTGAATAGTCCTAGAGATCCTAGTGATTGTTCATCTTTCTGACAGTTTTATGTTCCTGAATCACTAGTGTGCCAAGAATGTTTTGGACTTTCAGCAGCTTTTGGTGACTGTAATGCTTCTGCATAGGCTCTGCATATTTCTTCATCAGAGGACTAGTCTCTTTCTCTTGTTGTTATTTCAAGCATTCTTTTCAATTCCTCTATTTCTTTTACCAGCTTCTTTAGGGAATACTGATTATCTTTGATCTGTAGTCTTATCATATTTTCTTTATCTTTTCTAAACTTTTGTCTATCCTCGTGATGTTCAGGATAGACTTTTTATAAATCAGTACGCTGGTAGAATGCTGGATTCTTGCTAATTTCTGGAGAGACAGATTTCTCTTTTTCTTCTGAGACTTTTTCTTTTGTGTTTCTTCTTGTTAAAAGCTTTCTTCTTTCATCTTTCAGATCTTGCCTTTTAATATATTGATAGACTTGGGTCTCAGAAAATTCTTTGTCTATTTTAGCAATCCTAAATTCTGAGGAGACCATAGGCGGGTTGAAAGAGAACATATAAAAACTGAAATCAGGAGGACCAGAGCATCCTCCTAAATTTGCTTCTTCATCAGAATTAGAAGAAGAAGAGTTAGTTGAGCTTGGAGAAAATTTATCTAAGGCAGGGTCCGAATCAGAGGAATCTCCTTCTTCTGGTAAGAAGACGATTTCACCTTTAGGGTAGTCTCTTGCTGCACACCAAGCTATATCCTGCCAGGATAGATCCAGGTCTTCTGAAAACATGACAGCAAGTCTAGGATTTTTGTTTTTTGGGAATTTGTTAGCCCAGTGACCCTTTTTACCGCATATGAAACATTTTTCTTTATCTGTAGGTTCATATCTTTTCTTAAAGTAGGCTTTCTTTTGAAATGTTTTGCCATTTTTATGCTTATAGCCTTTGTCTGGATGAAATCTAGGTACACTAGTATATTTGGGCTATTGTTTCTTCTTACAACTACATGATTCACACCTGAAGTGTCCTTGGTTGTGGGTTCCACACCCCCAATCTGGAATTTTTGCAACATCCTTACAAAAACCCGAGGAAAACATTGAAGTGTGTCGCTTGAAATCTTTAGCCACTCTTTTCTCTCGACAATGCTCTTGCCAAGTTTCCATGATGAATCCATGCAATTGGGCAAGGGAAAGACCTGAAAGAGGGATTTTTTTATCTTTAAGATGTTTTTCAACAGCATCACGAACATGGCTAGGAAAGCTTCTCAAGTAATGTTTCATATATGTGGCCTTATTAGCATTGCCAGAAGAAATCAACAATTTTTGCATATACCAAAAATATTCTTCACTCTTATTTAGGTCACATATCCTAGTAGACATAAATAAAGATGCAAGATGTTCATAATCTTCATTTTCATCGGGACCATAGAATTCTTTACCAAGGGCAGTAAGAATTTGTTGGTCCGCATATTCTGCATTCAACATTTCTTCTCTGGATTCTTGTGGAATCTAGAGCCACCATTCTGAGGCTAGCCTTGAAAATTCGGTAACCAGCTGGAGTGCTAGTTGTTGGCCAGTTATTGTATTGTCCTGTGTTCTTTTGTACAAAACCCAATTTGATAGAAGTCCTCATGAATTGACGGATAATTGATTTTTGCATTTTTGAATGCTCCTGAAGCATAGATGGAGATTTCTTCTTCATCACCATGTTTTTCTATGAGAATACCTCCCCGATCTTTATTGTAGGCATCTGTTTCAATCACCATTTGACCCAAGCCTTATGGTAGTGAGAGTGAACGAAGATGTTTTACTTTTTCTTTGATTTTCTTTACTGCATCTGTCATATATTTATTCCATCTTGGGGGATTTTTCTTCAGTCATTGCTGCAGCAAATGAATTTCATCTGCCTGTCCTTTGTAGAATGTCCTAATATAATTTAGGCTTCCCAAGAATCTCTGAAATTGAACGTTTTCTAAGATCTAATCAGGAAAGTTAGCAAAAACCTTTAGGACATGGTCTTGGAGGATCACCTTTCCTTTAATTATTTTATATCCTAAAAATTCAATGTCCTTTTTGCCAATTTCCATTTTTGGATTTTGACAAAACCAATCCATGTTTGAAAACCAAAGAATAAAATTCTTGAAGATGTTTCAAATGTTCCTGCAGATTGTGGGAACAAATAAGAATATCATCTATGTATACTAATGCCCATTTCTTTTCTCTGAAGATATCTTCCATTCTTTTCTGGAACTCTAATGGTGCATTGTTCTTGCCAAATGGAAGGACCTTCCACTGATACTGCCCATAAGGAACGACAAAGGCAGTTTTGTACCTGTCTTTTGGTTCAATTCCAATATGGTAAAAAGTAGACTTCAGGTAAAACTTGCTAAAAATGGTGCATCCTGCTATTCTTTGCAATAAACTAGATTTATCAGGCATAGGGTAACGGACTGGTTCAAAGGTTTAAAATTCACAACTAGTCTAGGTTTTACTCTTTTTATCTCAGAGTGTTTATTGACAACAAATGCTCGACATGCCCAAGGGCTCTTAGAAGGTTCTATAAGGCCTTTGTCCAAGATTTCTTTGATTTCATTTGCACAAAATTCTCTTTCTGAGGGGGACATAAGGGTAGCAGAGGCTTTTTGAGCTTTTGGCTTTTCTAGGGGGTTAAAAGGTAAGGAAACAAAGTATTTTTCTCTGGTCCAAAATGCATTAGGTGACTTTGAGGTGCAATCCTTCTCTAGTTTAAAGGAAATTTTGGAGAGGGAATATTCTTTGTGCATTTCTATATAAGCGATGCATCTTTCCATTTTGGACAGTTATGCAAGACTGAGAGAGGGGTTGGATTGGGGAACAAGATTATTACATTTGTAAGAAGCAGAATAGTATAGAGGGGTGGAAACTCTTCTGCCATTTATTGTACAAGAAAAATTCATGTTGGTCTCATCAACTATAATGGGGCTTACTTTATGCAAGAAGGGTGATCCTATTATGCAATCTTCTTTCAGGTCATCTAGTCTGTTGAGATGCAGAACTTCTTTTATTCCATTGATGCTTATTGGAAAATCTGGAACTCATCCTTTGAGCTGTACAGGAGTTCCTTCAATGGCTACACCATGTTCGTTTGTTTTTTCTCAGTAAAAAGATGGTATAGCATTTCATTTTTCCAAATTCATTTGGAAACTTGAATCTATCAAACAATCAAGCTCATAAGATTTGAATTCAGATGGACAAAAATTTATTTTAAAGAAATATTTAGGACCAGTGAATAGTCCTAGAGATCCTAGTGATTGTTCATCGTTCTAACAGTTTTTTGTTTCTGAATCACTAGTGTGCTGAGAATTTTTTGGACTTTCAGCAGCTTTTGGTGATTGTAATGCTTCTGCATAGGCTCTGCACATTTCTTCATTAGAGGACTGGTCTCTTTCTCTTGTTGTTATTTCAAGCATTCTTTTCAATTCCTCTATTTCTTTTACCATCTTCTTTAGGGAATACTGCTTCTCTTTGATCTGTAGTATTATCATATTTTCTGTATCTTTTCTAAACTTTTGTCTATCCTCATGATGATCAGGATCGCCTTTGTATAAATCAGCAGGCTGGTAGAATGCTAGATTCTTGCTAATTTCTGGAGAGACAAATTTCTCTTTTTCTTCTGAGACTTTTTCTTTTGCTTTTCTTCTTGTTAAATGATTTCTTCTTTCATCTTTCACATCTTTCCTTTTAATATATTGATAGACTTGGGTCTCAGACAATTCTTTGTCTATTTCAGCAATCCTAAATTCTAAGGAGACCTTAGGCGGGTTGAAAGAGAACATATAAAAACTGAAATCAGGAGGACCAGAGCATCCTACTAAATTTTCTTCTTCATCAGAATCATAAAAAGAAGAGTTAGATGAGTTTGGAGCAAATTTATCTAAGGCAGGGTCAAAATCATAGGAATCACCTTCTTCTGGTAAGAAGACAATTTCACCTTCAGGGTAGTCTCTTGCTGCACACCAAGCTAGATCCCACCAGGCTGGATCCAGGTCTTCTAAAAACATGGCAGCAAGTCTAGGATTTTTATTTTTATTTGGGCATTTGTTATCCCAGTGACCCTTTTTACCACATATGAAACATTTTTCTTTATCTGCAGGTTCAAATCTTTTCTTAAAGTAGGCTTTCTTTTGAAATATTTTGCATTTTTTATGCTTATAGCCTTTGTCTGGATGAAATCTAGGTACACTAGTATATTTGGGATGTTGTTTCTTCTTACAACTACATGATTCACGCCTGAAGTGTCCTTGGTTGTGGGCGCGACACCCCCAATATGGCATTTTTGCAACATCTTTACAAAAAACTGAGGAAAACATTGAAGAGTGTCACTTGAAATCTTTAGCCACTCTTTTCTCCAGACAATGCTCTTGCCAAGTTTCCATGATGAATCCATGCAATTGGGCAAGGGAAAGACCTGACAGAGGGATGTTTTTATCTTTAAGGTGTTGTTCAACAGCATCACGAACATGGCCAGGAAAGCTTCTCAAGTAATGTTTCAGATATGCAGGCTTATTAGCATTTCCAGAAGAAATCAACAATTTTTGCATATAGCAAAAATATTCTTCACTCTTATTTAGGTCACATATTCTGGTAGACATAAATAAAGATGCAAGATGTTCATAATCTTCATTTTCATCAGGACCATAGAATTATTTACCAAGGGTAGTAATAATTTGTTGCTCCGCATCTTCTGCATTCAACATTTCTTCTTTGGATTCTTGTGGAATCTAGAGCCACCATTCTGAGGCTAGCCTTGAAAATCTGGAAACTAGCTGGAGTACTAGTTGTTGGCCAGTTATTGTATTGTCCTGTGTTCTTTTGTACAAAACCCAATTTGATAGAAGCTAGATGGAAAATCTAATCTGGGCACGGGATTGACATTGTATGTTCAACGCAGGTTGATCAGGCATCTAGGAGATTAAATTATTCATCCCATTTATCCCGAAACTAAGAGAACGAGGTACTGACGAAGGAGAAGTGTCAGGGATATGTGACATTTTGGTATCAAAAGCAGGGGGAGGACTTGTTATCTGAGGATTAGTATCACCTTGGTCGTATGGATTTGAGGATCCAATATTTTCTCTTTTTGGGATTCTGAATGTCGATAAATATTTATCTGGGAGGGCATTTGGCATTTGTTTGAACTAGGAGACCATATTTCTTAACTCTCGAAGCTCTTTTATTTCTTGACCAAAAAGGAATTCGGGTCTTTGGTCATCTTCTTAGATACTCATCATTCCAAAAGAGTATCTTCTTTCATGTTTGATTTTATGGCCTTTAGCTGCAAGCTCTAAAGCAGTTTGGCTTACAGGGCTCTTTTTACTATTTACATTTTTTGTTCTGGCCATCATTTTTCCTAGGACATCTAGCCTTTTTTCTAATTTTTCACTTGCTAAGATAATAGCAGTTTTTACTTCTTCTTGTTCTGCAAGCAAGTGATCAATTTTAGCTTCGAGCAAGGAAATGTGCTCTTTTTCTATCTGATATTTTTGTTTGAGAATTAAAATATCAGAGGCTATGTCATCGATGTTTTGGCCAGTCAGTTGTTGCTGATAATTGCTATAATCAAGCAACTTTATTTCATCAGAGACACTTTCGTGTGGATTTGATGATCTATGTGGCATGAACTCTTTTTTAGAAAGACCATCATGAGCAAACTGTCGAAATGGAGTATTAGGAAGATTTATTCCTGGATGGAACAAGGTATCACCCTATGGGTTTGTGGAGGTAAAAATAGGGCTACTTCTAGGGAGAGACATCATGTACAAGCTTACTCCTTTGTTTCTGATTTTCAGTCTCTCAAGTACTTTTCTGTACACAGGGCAGTCTGCATACTGACCTTTGTGCTCATTGTTATGAACACCTGAAAAAGAAAGATGGGAAGAAGAACAAGGTTCAAACAAGGCTGATCTTTCAGAAGTATTATTCACAGAGGAAGATATTGCAAGAGGTAGAGCAAATTGGGGAGAAGGAAATCCTTCAGGCAATTTAAAAGAGTTTGAACATCTGTCAAAGACAAGGGGTTTGGGAATAGAGAGTTGTTGGTTTTTAGTTTTTTCAAAGTCTCTCAACTCTCTGTATCTTACCTCCCATTACTTTCTTTACTATGCTTATTACAATAATCCAATATTTATGATAGTTGATCTTTGTCAACGAACTTTTGAAATTTTTTATAGATACGAATATCGATTATATAACAAAAATATTTATTTGTTTATTTAGTTTTGGAGCATTAAATAACATTTTTATACCTGCCTCAGCAGGTATATTGTAATCGATTGATTTTGACTTTGGTTGACTTTGGTCTATTTTGATGCAAGTTTAAAAAATTAAAATCTGTTTTGTAAAGTATAACTTAGGGATTTGTAAAATATTTTTTTTAATTTTGTTAAAAAAACTATTTTGTCAACAGCTGATTGGTGGATAGAAGCTGATGTCAACATTGGGATTTGGTATTTGGATTTGAGTTGACATGTGTCCACATGACGTCATAATTGTAAAATTTAAAAAATAAAAATTATAATAAAACCGCCCATGCAGATTAGCCGCTCAACGAGATTCGCTTCTAGCTGGTCATCAGGAGACATCCGCTTTAAGGGAAAAATTTCTCTGAATTGATTTAGCGTTAGACCGGTAGCATGGACGAAATCCTGGGAACTCAGCTGAGTCAGGGTCTTGTTAAAGAATCGCGGAAGGCCATAGCACGCATTGAGTCAAAATTAGTATGGAAGATCGAAGCCATCACAGCCCTCCCCAATCCTTCCGGCATGGATATCTTACTCTGCCAGGCAGCCAAGGTTGATTCAATTCTTGCTTTTGTGAATTCTATTTTCACTTATTTGCAGTATTAGCAAATTGTATTCATTAATTATTGCAGGCTAGAATGGAGGCCGAGGAGAAGAGACTAGCAGAAACAAAAAAGGCTCAACACAGATCCGTTATACTGCTTGAGGAGATTTATCAAATGTACGACGCCATTTCTAGCAGGTCTGCATCAGCCGTCGAGGACGAATCTGAGGATCCAACAATCTCAAAAGCGAAAGCTAATCTTGACAGAAATATGAAGCTAAACCCTGAAGAGCTTCTGCAAGACCTAAAAGGGATTATACTCTTTAACGTTCCAGACTCCGCACAGAAGCTCTCAGCCATCGCTAAACTCGACCTTTCTAATAACAACATCAAGGTAGATGCAGTATTACATATACCTTAGTGCAGGAAATCTAAAGCTTTTGTGATTTTGCTAATAACTTGATGAATTTCATGTAGTCTCTACCCGAATCTGTGACGAGTCTGGTGAATTTGAGAATTCTCGATGTCCATTCGAATCAGCTCACATCGCTACCCCAATCCATGGGCCGGCTGGCTAATCTCAAAGTCATCAATATCTATGGAAATTTCTTCATCGATTTGCCACAAAGCGTTCAAAATTGCGGGTAAAACTCTGTTTCGAATCTTTAATTTTTTTTGCAGACATTTAATTCTGGGCCGTTTGAACTTTGATCAATTGTAAGATTTTTCCACTAACATATTACAGTAGAACTTTATCAGTTCGCTGGAAGAGATGACTGCGGATTTCAACAAGCTACAGTGGTTGCCTGAATCTCTGGGATTCAAGCTGCTTAACCTCCGAAAGCTCTCCGTTCATTCCAACAAACTTTGTGATCTCCCTTTCTCCATCTCACACATGATGTGCCTGTGTGTTCTGGACGTCCATATGAACAAACTTAGATATCTACCCAAAAATATTGAAGACCTTGTAAGCCTTCAAATTCTTGACGTTAGTTGCAATTTTGATAACTTCAAAGCATTGCCGGATTCAATCTATGGGCTGACTACACTCGTTTCATTAGACGTGAGTTTTAACCAGATTAAAACCCTGCCCGATTTCATTGGAGGTCTCATGGAGTTAAAACGGCTAAATCTGGAGGGGAATCCGCTAATTCTACCACCTCCAGAGATCGTTAGAGATGGCCTCGAAGCAATTATGAATTACATGACAAATCGAGCCACTCAAAGTCTCCTGCCACCTAGTTTGTCATGCCTAAAATCCAAATAGCAACATAGGTTCGTAGGTTGCACAGGTGGAACCCGTCGGAGGAGAAACTTCCAGTGGTTCCCATCAACTCCGCAACGCACTCCCCGCCATGATAAGCACAGATAACGTCAACCTTTTTGGTAGCCCGATGCTTCTTAATTCTTAAAGTTTGATACATGAATGCAACTAGGAATTTTACTATTTATGCTCTCCAAATATATCATGAAAAGTTTTGAAGCTGCAGGCTTATGAATTTTTAAATGAATAAAAAGGATCTGTATTTTGTAATATTAGATAGACATCTGTCAAGTTTTCTGATGTTCTTGTATTATGTATTATTTTTTACAAATTATATTAACTATTTTAAATTTAAATGTTAATAATTTCATAGATGAAATCTAGCACTGTATTGCCTAGGGTATCTGCATGGTAGAATGGCTTTGTCATTTATAGAAAGTAAAATCTAGTTGGGAGGCCTCGTGGGACCATGATTGTTTAATGGACATTTGATTGGTGAGGATTGCGATTTTGTCGGAAGATTATTTCGTAGATGAATGCATGATATCATTTAGAGTTATTTAATTTTATTTTAAACTATATTGGGATATGATGATAAATAATGGGGACAAGGATTTTATTATATAGAATGATTTTATTTAATTTTTGATATAAATATCCGTAACACATGATCAAAAATTTTATAAGTTATTATTAACCTGTTTAGATTTATTTTAATTTTAATATATTAAGATTTATTTTAATTTAGTAAGATTTATTTTGATTTTAAATATGTTTAACAAGAATTTATTTGTTAGTACAATTCTTTTTTGTAGTGCAAAATTGGAAGAAAGGTTTGAACATAGAAAGATGATCTCTCACAATCACATTTAGGCACATTAAAATTTTAGACCATTATCATTATTTATATGTTTTGTTATATACATGATGAACAATTTCAATGTCAAGTGGTTTTTTTTTTACCCACACCTATTAGCTTCATGATATGAAAAAAGAAATTGATTTCAAAATGCATTATAACATTTAATTCTATATACGACAATGATAGTCTAACCATGTCGTTTTTTCAATATTAATAATTTATTTTTTTAACTAGATATTATAATTGGTTACAATATAGTGCGTGCTTTTGGTTTTTATTTATGTATATATGAACTCTATATGTATCATAACATTTTATATATTCCAATCTAGTAGAAATGCAAATAAGAAATTACATCCAACATTACAACAAAGAATATATTTTAAAACATTATAATATGTGTTTTAAATTGGTTTGTACTAAATTGATCTTTCTTGTAATTTTCTTTATCTTTGTGTTGAAATCAACACATTATAGAAAAAAATTTGGTATCATTTCTTAAAGTAATGTAATGAATAATTTTTTATTATATTATGTGATATACCATTGTTGAAATTTTCTTTATATAGTTGTCAAAATCAATGCATTTCATTATTTTATTGTTAAAATCATTTTAACTACTTGTTTTTTTCTCTAAATAATTTTTTCATTACATCATCATTAAAAGCGGTCCGCTGCGCTCAGATTTGATATCACAAAATCCATGGCCCATTTCAAGAGCGCCAGCTTCATCCCCGACATGCTTCCGCTAACGTCGAGCAACGTTACAAGATCGATCGGTGCTCGACAGCCTGGATCTATAACTATATCTCCCTCGCCGTTTTCGTAATTCGGTTTTTTGGAAGCTTCATTCACCGACGGAGCCTTCACATGTACCATCACTGTGAAATTCTCGGAAGCTTCACTGGCCGGAACGGCTTTGACCTCGGGATGCAGTGCTATTCTCATTTTCTTTACATTTACGGCAGCTTGATCGCTTGTTCCTTCAGGATTGATGACGAAACCCTTGAATTCCAACTCTTGCACTCTTTCCCTTCTCTGGTTGAGCCAGTACTATATACCGACCTTGTTGTTCTAGATGCACTTGCTTTGAAAGAAGAATCATTCCACATGGTTTATTATATTGAATTGTTTCGATTTTTTATCGA
>LPNX010354232.1:0-26232 GCA_001517045.1 Pseudotsuga menziesii
AGAGCTCAAGGAGGTCGATTTTCCCAAGGAGGTCAAATTCCAGGTTAGGGTTTGAAGGAGGAGATTCCAGCTTTTAAGCTTGCACAGTTCCCAAGGTGTATGGCCTGCATTTATGACAGGAGTACGGCTGCATTGATTGCTTAGTACGGCTGCTGCAGAATTGGCACGAACTTCGAGGAGGAAGTACGGCTAGGACAGCACGGATCCCGAGGTGTACGGATCTGTACGGAGCATTTAATTCGGCACAAATCCCGAGGTGTACGGACAGTGTACGGCTGGGTAAATTCGGCACGAATTTCGAGGTAATTTACTGCTGCATTAAATTCTGTACAGCTGCAATTAATTCTGGCACGTGTCCCGAGATCTGTACGGCCTGTCAGCTGTACGGCCGTTGTCTGATTTGGCACGGAAATCGAGGAAAATTATTGCTAGGGTTTGAAGGACAGTTTGTGTCTTTAATGCTGAAAAGAACTTCTGCTGGTGGAGATAAGTTAGATCTTCATCTCTGATTTTCTGAATTGTACATTTACTGAAGAAATAAAGCTCTCATCTCAAAACTGGTTTTCCCCGTGGGGGTTTTTCGAGGGCAGCTTTGCCAAAAATATTTGTGTCAAATTGTGTGATGTGCATGTGTTTATTTACAGCCTGTTAATTGTTTACAGTGTGTTTAAATTGTTCAAGAAATTCACAGAATTGTTCATTAAACCAGCTTACTGTGAAACAAGGGTTTTCAACAAGTACAAATACAAGTTGTTGAGTGATTTGACATCATCATTGAACAATTTAGGAGCTGTTTTGCTGCTTCTATATATGTTGTTTTACTTCTGCTATAACGGCTGTAAAAATGATTTTCCAGCTCTGGTTTGTGTGATAACTTGCCCTAGAAGACTGAAACTTAATCAACACAGTTTGGTATCATTTCACCTTGGATTGCCTGAAAGAATGGGCTGTAAGAAAGTGAAATATTGTTCTCTTTCCCATGTTGTTTTATACTCTATATCATAAAATCCCCAAGGAAGAAAATTCACAGGGTAAAGATCCGGAAAACCTCTAGATTTGGAGGTGAAATTTCTGTTCTTCATTGATTGCCAAGATGGGAAAAAAGAAGGCATTTACAAGAATATTCCGATTGACTCAGTTAGCCTACCAATTGGATTCTCGATGACCAGTAACCATCAATAAGTGAAAAGAATCTTCATAGATGTTTGGTTGATTGATCAAGAAGAAGTTGAGACCTAGATATTTCATGATGAGCTTGTAACCATCAAATTCCTCTAAAGCAAACAAGGTTAGAGGGATAGGGGTTCAATTCATGAAGAGGAGAATGAATCAAAAACCCAAGAGGAGACCGTATTTAGTGAAAGGGAGAGTAGCACGGAGCATTGTAGAAGTAACTCGGAAAGTAGTTACTGAAGCAGATGAGCAAAACCAGGATAACGCTGAGAGCTAGAGCTATGGTGAAGGGCCTTTGTCATCCAAGTTACTGAGAACCTGAGCCATGAGCCAAACTTGTGAAGCAAAGTTGTTTAGCTAAAGTCAATAGAAAATTCTAAAGTGAGATAGCCTAGACGATGCAAGAAAGCTCCAAGGCCAATCAAAAGAAGCGCCAAATCATATGAGGAACGTTGTAGGAGCATGAAGCACAAAGTAGTCGTGATGAACAAGTTTTAGCATTTCTTGTTTCATGATATCTGGAGTTTTATGCTACAAGAGGGTCTTTCTCCAGTTCAATACCTGTCTAGGGCACTGTGTATCTGTGTCATGCTTATGTGCTTTCAGTAGAAGTAATTACATAAATCAGCTTAAACCAACATACAGGACATAGACATGATTGGTTAAACTTTTAAGACTTAACTTTGTATTGAAAAGTCCATTTTGAATGCCATTGGGAGATTTTGACTCTCGCACTGGATAGGAATCAAGACTCTTACCCTTTGGCCTGTTGAACCTGCAGTTGCATCTGGAGATGATGATCTGCTAAAATACCCGCTGACCCCAATAATAACAACTTTTCCTTTAGAACAGCACCTGCGAAACACCCATATCAGAAAAGAAAACCTTGTAATGTCCCAAAGATTCAACAGAGACTTAGTTGGTGTAAGAGAAGATCCAAAGCATAGTTCCAAAAAAACTTTTAAGCACAATAAAGCAATTCAGGCAAGATAGAGGCAGATGAAACATGAAGCCAGTAGTGGTTCGTTCAATGTTTTCAGTTGTACTTAGTATTCATTTGTTTGACGTTATAAGAAGTTAAAGTCTAGTTATAAGTAATTGTCGGAAATTATATTGAATAGTATTTTCACTTTCATTTTGTTTCTTGTACGGACTTGTATACCTTGGTATTTTTGGTTCTATTGTATTTGCTTTATGACTTACATCTATCAATCAAATGAAAATCTTACTTTAGCCAAATTCAATCAATCAAGATGACTGGCTTGCCTTGCTTTACTACCTAAAAACCCATAGGACCTTTTGAAGCTAACAAGAATGAACATCAAGGAATCTGGAGAAAACCAACATAGAGTTGATCAAATAGTATATCTCAACCTCTTGTTTTGATCACATATATTTCCACTAAAGAAGTTATCTCAAAAATACAATAATCTGTGAGGTGAAAGACTTTCTACTTCCTCTTTTCCAAAAATGTCTTGAATCATTCAATCATCTTAACCACCAATAGCATCTATTACTTCAAAGATCACTGATGGGTACCAGTCTCCTTGATAATTAATTGAATTGCATTTTAATTGTCTTTCAAATATCTCCTCAAATTTTATAGCAAAACTGCCCAAGTCAGATAGTGGTTTCATTTCTATATTCCATGGTTGCCAATAACTTAATATATTGTTCAAGCCACATATTTGATGGACATATCCCTTCAATGCAGATCAAGAAGCAAAAGCATTGACGTAGTTGATTAACCCTGATGTCATCCAATCCCAAATTTATAAAATAATCTTTTAAAAAGTCTTGTATAACATTACTCATGAATTGAATTGTTGAAAGATAGTTATTAAATGATTGCATGACAATGGCCCTCAACCTGCCAAAGGCTCCCTCAAGATGGCCTTGCATGAAGTTTGGAGAGGCAAAAGAAAAAACTTGAAAGGAAGGTAAAGAAGGAACAACAGAATACAGGAACATACAACGAGACTGAACTGACAGCTCACATAAAGTTCAGGAAACCTACTCCATCATTAAAAATAGTAAACTGATATGATAAGCAACTTGATGTTAGCAATTAAATTCATGACAAGAAAATATACAATTAAGGAATAGAACTTGCAAGCTTCATTCAGAAAGGTAGTCTTGGCAACGCATTTATTGAAAGCAAAACACACAGAAGGATTTTTATAACTTGGGTGGATGACTGGCAAACAAGAGAGATGATCTAGGACACATGATAGGAACGATAATAATTTTAAAGATGGAACAAAGAACCATGATTTTGCAACTAATTAGACTCCAGGAAAAGAGTGGTCTATGAAAGGAAGTGATCCAAGTAGAATGCATCAAAATTATCAAATTGCATAACTATCAGTTGGAAGGATATCAAAGTGATGGCACTATAATAAAACTTGCTCCAACTCATCAAGTATTGGTAGATCAATAAAAAATTCACCTCAAAAACAAGCCCAGTGAGCAAAATTTACCTGACTCGTCAAGTCATCGCCAGGACTTTGACCTCTATGTTGGAGACAGGTCATGACACTCATGACTCAACCAATTTGCTAGCTCACATTACTATATTAGTATCTAGGGAGGCAAAATTGCTCTCCTCTCAGTACTCATTTATGCATATCAGTGAGCTAATAAACTCACCCAATTCAGCACCAAGACTTTCCTGAGCCATTTTTTTTATTTTTTCCCTTGCAATATTCTACTTGTTTGTCATATCATTGAGGGTTTCAGCCTTCCAACACAGTTAAAGATGATCTACCAATCAATGTTTCATGTTTCATGTGTTTTCAAATCATTTGTGAAAAGAAAAATCATTGAGAAGAGAAGAACTCACAATTGTGGGTTCTTCTCTTTGTTAGCTTTCGGGGTTACTCCAAAAGTGTTTACACCATATTTGGGAGTGCTTCACGAGATTTGGTGTGTATGGTGTGTGGTTAGCTCTTGATTGGTCCATGATGGACCTGCACATTGGAGGTGGCTTCCTCATTGGTTGACAGTCTTCCTTGGAGGGTTAAAGAAAGCTTGGTGACATTGCACATGCCCCACATGGACGAGGTTGATTTTCTGGACAACACCTTGCATTGGAGGAGAGTTTGGCATTCCGAAGAAGGGTGTTAATCCCTGGATAACATTGGGTGGCTCGGATGCTTGCATGGAATCTTGGAGTTCACTTGGTTCTGTTTGGGTTGCAATAGTGATCATGTAGGTGGAGTGGCTCTAGGAAAGGCATTGGAGCCCATGGAAGACAAACATCCAAGGATCATCCTTGTCTTGGAGTCTTGCTTGTGCATGACACCACCTTGGAGCTTGACATTTGTACCCTTGGAGTGTAATGCCTCACATATGTGGGCTTAATTGTTTGCAGTAGGTTTCCTGTAAGGGTTTAACCCCAGTTTTGTGTTGTTGGCTTCCTTTACCTCTCATATATATAGAGGAAGGATAAAGTCATCTCATGCGTGTTATCTTGATCCACTTGTCTTTAGAGATGTGAGGAGAAGAGCACTTTGGTCTCTCTCTCTCTCTCTCTCTCTCTCTCTCTCTATATATATATATATATATAAGTGTTGATTTTTCCTAAGCAACATCGAGAGCCATTCTCTGGGAGAATAGAGGCACCTGGTCAGTTACCAAGAAAGTGACCTAGTCTGGGACTGGGGGACTCAGCCTGGGGCTGAGAACTATTCTTTGAATAGAGGCACCTAGTCAATTACCAAGAATTTGACCCAATCTGGGACTGGGGGACTCAACCTAGGGCTAAGGGCCATTCTCTGGGAGAATGGAAGCACCTGGTCAGTTACCAGGAAATTGACCCAGTCTGGAACTGGGGGTCTCAACCTAGAGATGAGGGCCATTCACTGAATGGAGGCACCTGGTCAGTTACCAGAAATTTAACCTAGTCCAGGAATAGGGACTCAGCCTAGGGATGACGGCCATTCTTTGGGAGAATGGAGGCACTTGGTCAATTACCAAGTATTTGACATTGAGTCATCTGATGCAGCCTAGGGCTGACGCACCTAGTCAGTTACCAGGTCGTCACCATAAGCCCTAGAACGGGTCTGGGCTAGTGATGCACTCCTCTCCTTAATCTATGGGCTATGAGACCTTCTCCAAGGACTAGCTACCATTGGTTGAGAGACCTAGCACCTGATCTTGGTGGCACAAGGAGATCAAGATAAAGCATTTAGTAATTCTCCTTATTTATGAAGACGTACTTTGAGTGGAGGACCACCTAACCCTAGTCTTGGTCCATGAAACCTTCAAGGTTTCAACAAAAGGACCAAGTGGCACAAGTCAAAACATCAAGAAGACCTTTATACCACAAAAGATTAAAAATCTAAGGGTCAAAGATGAAAAAGAAATTGGGCCATAATGTCAACTCCTAATTATGTGGAACCAACGTAAATGTTTAATGGACTATAAATAAAGGACATTTGCAAACCATTTCTACATACACTTGACTGCTCCAAACACTCGTTGACTGAGGTCTCCAACAAAATCGCAACTGAGGTTGACTGAGATGAATTCGGTGTCTGAGATATCTTTCTTCTTCTTCAACATTTACAGCTCTTAAGCTTGCCTGGGGTTTCTTTCTTCTTTATACACTCTCAGTGGTGGAGAGTGAAATCTATGGTGGTCTAGGGCCTCTTTTTTTCTTCCATGGCAACAACGACAAGAGGTTGCTACAGTCACGCTGCCCTAGTTGGGTTGTCCACTAGTACACTCAAGCCCCGTTAGTGCTGACTAACAGCAGCCACAGTCACAATGTGTGGAGGGAGCAATCACGGATAGCAATCACGAGGTTGCCTCAGTTCACGGTGGTGGTTGGCACCAGCAGTTAGGGGTGGTTGTTAGCGCTAAAAGACCACGACAGCAACAGCAAACAGTCACAGAGTAGCACCAGTATTCTGCTACAGCAAGTCACAGTGGGCAACAGTAGTACCTTCGATGGTGGTCTACAGCAACAGGAACCTTGGGGTGGTCATGGCTAGCAGCAGTAGGATGCTACAGCCTTGGTGGTGGCCACGGTTAGCAGCAGGAGGCTGCTACAGCAGGTCACGGTGGTGACTAGGTTAGCAGCAGCTGCTGCTACAAGATTCGGTGAAGGGCAGCAAGTTGCCACAAACCCTCACTGAAGTAGCATCAATACATAGGCCACGTGGCAGTTGACGTGGAAGCAGGTACATTACAGTACAGTACACATGGCAGCAAAGGTACCAACAGTAAGCCTGCTAGGGCGTGTTTGATTTTTTTTTTAAATTATACAATCATCTCAGAGTTCTGAGAACAAAATTTTCTCTCTTTACGTACAAACTCGGTCATCTCATTTAGAGGATGAATTACTAATGCTTTGGGGCTGTAATATCCCAAATATTGATATTCTCTAATGTTCTATGATAGAGCTGACTAGCACACTCAATCTCATACAAATTTGCAAAATAACTGTGCATGCAAACTCGCCATGCAAAAATGCCCGAAAATATAGCTGAATTAGGGTTAGGGTTAGGGTTTTGCAGATAGAAATTAACACTTACCACTGATATTCTCGCTGATAATGGCTCCAGAGATAGCTGCATGCATAAGGATCCGGATGGGTGCTCTAATAATGTTCTTTTCCTCCGATGTTACCACCCTGTAGCACCATAAAAACACTCCAAACTGAAGGTGACGTTTTTGTAGGTGAGGTCTGTTCGGGCTGAAGCTTTCTAACCTTGTCCGTCAGGTGATGCCAGAGAGATGGCCTGGCACATGCGGAGGTTTGGCTGCCTCTAAGTGCCCTAGTGAATTGATTAGCAATTATGTTGCTCACGCCCCCAACAGATCTGTTTGACTGATAGCTGCTCCAAGTGAGCAAACTGATGGTTGATAATCACTGCATACCATAGGATAGGCCTGCTGAGAAAGAGGAAGCTGACATGCAAAGGAAAGACTGGGTTTTGTGGTCCCAGCGAATCCTTTTGTGTTTTCCCTGCTACTTCCGGCTGCAAAACGTGGATCTGCTATTAACCCTTCGGAATGTGCTGGATCTCCGTATATGTAGTATATGATGGATGCAATGGATAAACCCGGATGATCTATCCCAATAAGAGACTAGGGCAAATATCTCACTGTTGAACCCTCCCTAGTTGAAGACACTGTCTCCAACCCCAACTATCGCGACTGCACGCTGTGCTGCTGCTCGAAACTCCAAAATCAATCAACAATAACAATAGATATTTCCTTTAGTCCCATAACCCTTCTTAAATAGATCTTCATATGCTTTTAGGGTTTGCATGTCACTTTTAGGGTTATGCTTCACTTTTGCATGCATGCAATTCTAATTTGATGTTGACTTTAACACTGACTAAACAAGGCCTGCATGCTCCGCATGCTTTAGGATATGAACTCTGATGGCCTTCTTTCTACACTGATGATTTAATACTAATGAATTGATGTACCTTTCTGCTCCTAGTGCTATCAATCCTCAGTTATTCCCTTTTTATCAAAAATGGAACATTACAGTCCTCCCTCGCCAAAGATTGCTTGTCCTCAAGCAATGCCAACGCAACTCCACAATCAATCAAACTGAACCAACTGAATCCGGGGATGATCCCATGGTCCCAAATTATCCTAGGAGATTTGTAGCACCCTCTGCTCAAAGCACTGCACTGCACAGTACCATCACAATGGAAGCCTCTTATAAGTAGAGTAACTAACCAGGCTGTAAATGAGGTACCATCACAATAGACCTCCTGAAAGCATCCTCTAGCAATCACCAAACTACCAGTCACTGTAATCCCATGGTCCCAAATCAATCTGAGAATTGCAAAGGTCAAAATGCATCCACCTCTACCCTGCGTAGTATCAACACAAGGAGTGTCCTAAAGACTCCCAAGTAACCCCATCAATAAACATTGTATCCATCCCTCATAAGGTCTCCCACCTGGATCCCAATGCAAACTTGTGCATTTTTCATCCCAAATATCCCAAGGCTTTTGTGGGACTATACCCTTGGCTAGGAATGTCTTCCTAAGAATCGCCCACTCATTTGGCATAATACATGTTTTTTTAATATATATGCATCAAAATATATTAAAATATGTATTATATAAAAAACACTCCCAAAACAGAATTTTTTGAAAATTTCACTTTTTGCTCCCGTTCTCGCTCCCACTCCCCGCTCCCAACAGCATAGGTCTATACAGACCACACAGATCCGTATAGCAGGTCGTATGAATTCCGTACAGTCGTACAGCAACAGGTCATACAATTGCCTTGGGAATCGTGCCACCTCACAGGTTTTTCTCAATGAATTTGTGTGATTCGATTTTGCCATCTTGGGCATAAATCGATTTTCTGATTTTGTTAAAGCTCCATATTTTCTTAATAAAATATCCTCTCATACTTCTGCACCGGTTTTTCCATCTTGGGTTTTGTCCAGGGATTTATACCCAAAGAGACCATGTCGTTTCTATTGATGTGATTGATGTTGTGAATGGTTCTTGGTTATTTCTATTCCTTTGCATACTAGTAAAGAAGTTCATGAGTGGTTATTTCAGTAAACAATTTAAATATACTATTTTAGCCCTAGTTTGAATCTCAAAGCAAAATTTACATGGTATCAAAGCTCTAGTGAGCTAAATCTAAGAGATTTGCAACAACAATGATAAATCAAGGGAAGATCTATTTGAAGACACAAACCTAGATTGCAAATCTAGGGTTTGACAAGTACATTTCAGTATGGTCGCAGTTGAGAGTTGAGGATAGACTCCAGGGTGCTCAAAACTTTCCTACATTGAAAGAAAGGATCACAAGGATCCTGGATGTCAGTGATGTAGAGGAGCACATTGACTCCACCAAGGTTGCACCCACAGATCCGGCAGATTTGATAGCTTGGAAGAAGATTGATTCCATAGCCATGTTGATCATCTTGGATGGGCTGAAGGACCACATAGTCCCTCAACTTTCCGAGAAGAAGACCACATCAGAGATGTGGACGACTTTGGAAAGTCTGTACCAGAGCAAGAAAGAAAACCGGAAGATGGTGTCGCAAGAGAGGATGTGCAGCACCAAGATGGCCAAGGGAGAAGGAGTGGTGCCTTATCTGACAAGACTCACACAAATCAAGGATGAGCTTGGAGTTGTTGGCTCTAAGACTAAGGATGAGGAACTAGTTCGAATAGCCCTCAATGGATTCTCTAAGCCATGGGACACCTTTGTCAAAGGTGTTGTGGCTAGGGAGAAGCTCGTTGATTGACAGAGACTATGGGATGACTTTGTGCAGGAGGAGACCCGCATGGGTCAAGGATCAAGCTCATCCAGTAGTGCCGCATAGATTGTGGATGAGGAGGCTCTAGCCCTGACAAGGAAGAGCAAGGGTAAGGCAAAGAGGAAGAAGGGTGGTAATAAGAACCTTGACATGTCAAAAGTCAGGTGTTTTATCTGCCACAAGCAGGGACACTTTTCCCCCCAGTGCCCAAACAAGAAGAAGAAGAGCAACACTCAAATGGTTGGATCTGCAGAGGTTGAGGATTTTAGCAGGAACTTCGATGAGGAGTTTTGCTTGATAGCTTGCATGGCAAGCACCACAGATAGCAGTATTTGGTACATCGATAATGGAGCATCTAGTCATATGACTAGATTAGAGGAGATTCTTCAAGGACTTGTAGGAGGGTGGAACAGGTATCCACGTTGAGCTAGGTGATAATGCACGAAATAAGGAGCAAGGGGTTGGCACTGTTTCATTTCAGAGGGAGTCTGGCAAAACCCTCAATTTTGTTGATGTGTTATATGTTCCGAGGTTGACCAAGAACCTCGTATCAGTCTCCACTCTGGAGGACAAGGGATTTCAATTGAAATTTTGAGACCATAGAGTGTATATCACGCCCAATGGGTCAAATAGGAGTTTGGATCGAGTGATTGGGATCAGGAGCTGGAAAGTGTATAGACTACACTTTCAACCTGCAAAGGCTTTAGTCAGCAGCGACAACAATCGAGGTGAGTTGTGGCATAGGAGGATGGCACACTTGCACCATGGAGCACTAAGGCACTTGAGACAGGCTCTCATTGGAGTTTCTCATGTACAGGAGGAGAAGCATAACCACTTCAAGTGTTGTGCTTTGGGGGAAAACATCAAGAAGCCTTTCCCACAGAGTGAGCACAAGTCTAAGGAGCCCTTGGACTTAGTGCATTAGGATGTTTGCGGACCTATAAGTGCCCATTCTTCAATGGTTACAGTTACTATTCCAGGAAGACCTAAATCTATTTGTTGAAGGCCAAGTCAAAGGTCTTTGAGCGGTTTCGAGAGTTCAAGACTCTCGTTGAGAACCAGACAAGAAGGAAGATCCGTGTTTTGAGAACGGACAATGGGGGAGAGTACACCTCCAATGAGTTCTTGGAGTATTCTTTGACAAAGGGGATCAAGAAGGAACACATTGTGCCTCATACCCCACAACATAATGGAGTAGCAGAGCGGAAGAACACGACTATGGTAGGAGCAGCCAAGGCCATGCATTTTTATCAAGGATTACCACTATTCCTTTGGGCAGAGGCATATAGGACTGCAGTATACATTCACAACAGGTCTTCCCACACAACTTTGGGGAGAAAGACGCTCAAGGAGGCCTTCACAGGCACTCGGCTAGATGTGAGTCGCATTCGCATATTTGGGAGTGTCTGTTATTGTCATGTTCATGCTAACACTAGGAAGAAGTTGGACCCTTCTAGAGAGCAGGGGTTACTTGTTGGATACAGCGAGACTTCAAAGGCATACAGAGTATACATTCCTGCTCGCAAGAGGATCATTGTGAGCAAGGATGTCCAGTTTGATGAGGACGAGGCCTTGCGGAGATCTATGGACTTACCAGTAGAGCAGCAACCAGCACAGGATTCGGTGGTCAAGTTGGAGGAGCCAGAGGTACAGGTACAGACACAGGGCACGGGTTTTGGTAGTCATAGGGAGTCAGGTGGACAGGATCCTTCAGTCATTGACTTGGAGGATGAACTGCAGCAGGAGACGGATATCCAGCAGGTAGACGCTAGGACAAGGCTTAAGTGGTTCAGCTCCACAGTTCAGGATTCCATGCAGGTGGATCCTCCACAGAGCTCCATGAGACGGAGCAAGCCACCAGTGAGACTCAGTTATATGGCATTGATGACAGAGTTGATCAACTCTAAACCTTCCAGTTTCGAGAAGGCTGCACAACATGATGTGTGGCAGGAAGCCATGGTTGAGGAGTATGACTCAATCATGAAGAATCAGGCAATGGAGGTTCTTCCAAGACCTGAAGGTAAAAAGGTGGTGGGATCCAGATGGATATACAAGGTAAAGCATGCAACAGACGGAAGCATGGAGAAGTATAAGGCACGCTTCATGGCTAAGAGGTTTTCACAGAAGGAAGGTATTGACTATGAGGAAACCTTCACCCCTGTTGCCAGGTGTTCTTCTATTCGAACCATTATCTCTGTAGCATCAGAGATGGCTTGGCGAGTCCATCAAATGGACGTCAAAACTGCCTTCCTCAATGGAGTCATAGAGGAGGAGGTATATATTAAGCAGCGAGAGGGGTTTGATGTGGAGAACAGGGAGATGCATGTATGCAGGATGCATAGAGCTCTTTATGGGCTCAAGGAGGCACCTCGAGCATGGCTCTCGAGGATAGACAACTATCTCCAGGCGATGGGATTTCAGCGAAGTGAGGTTGACCACAACTTGTATTTCTTGACAGGAGAGGTGCCTCTCATACTGTTCTTATATGTAGACAATATCTTTCTTACAGGAGATGAGAGGTTGATTGGAGACTCCAAGTCCAACCTTGCAGTTGAGTTTGAGTTGATGCATTACCTTCTAGGCTTGGAGGTTTGGCAGAGAGATGGATGCTTCTCCATTGAATAGGAAAGTATGCAGTAGAGATCTTGAAGAGATTTAGGATTGAGGATTGCAAGCCTATGGCCATAACTCTAGTTCCCAACTGGAGGAAGATTGATGCATCAAGGTCAGACGAATTTCATCCTACCTTGTATCGTCAGCTTATCGGATCGCTTATGTATCTAGTCAACACTCGGCCAGACATCAACTTTGCAGCCAACTCTTTGAGTCAATTCATGATAGACCCTCGAAGAGTGCATTGGACGGTTGCGAAGCACATACTTCGCTACATCAGAGGTACAGTGGAGTATGGATTGGTTTATGAGCGCAGGGGGAGTGTATAATTAGCAGGCTTCACAGATGTTGATTGGGCAGGATGTGTAGAGGACAGGAAGAGTACTTCAAGTTGTTGTTTCAGCATTGGATCAAGGGTTGTGTCTTGGTTCAGCAGGAAACAGAAGTCAGTTGCATTGAGCTCGACAGAGGCTCAGTACATGGCAGCCAGCATTGCTACTTGTGAGGGTACGTGGTTGAGGAAGTTACTTCCAGGGTTGTTCGAGTGTGAGCTAGAGGCTACAGTAGTTCACTGTGACAATCAGAGTGGCATCAGGCTATCTAAAAATCCAGTGTTCCATGACCGAGCAAACACATAGACATCAGGTACTACTTCTTGAGAGATTGTGTTTTAGAGAGGAACCATTTGGTTGGAGTACATACAGACAGATGAGCACAGACAGATGAGCAGGTGGCAGACATTTTCACCAAGGCACTTTGCAGACACAGTTTTGTGAAGTTCAGAGATAAGTTGGGGTTGCTTCTGAATCCCTTTACTCGTTGAGAGGGAGTGTTAGAAATTGTCAACAAGGAAGGTCTTCTAGCATGCATGTGTCCTTACATTCATAAGACTCAAAACAGGAAGCCAGTTGTATTTAATATACTTTTCCTAAGTTTACTTTGGAAAATAAATTGAAGTGATCTAATTAATGATTGACTTTATGAAACACTTTTTATAGTGTAAGTGAAAATATTTAATTGATGGTCAGATCTAACCTTGGCTATCCAATCTCACTGGAGGATCTCATCAATAGATCTATAGTGAGATTAGGGTTTTCGCTTAGCTTTGAGTTACAAGAGAAAGATCAAATTGGTGGAGAGAAAAATTGCATTCCGACAAAGACGGAGGAAGAGAAACAAAGAGAGAGAATTTTGGCGAAGAAGACGAAGTAGCAACAATCCATAATTCAGAGAGGAGAGAGACGAGGATTTGTCGAAGGTACAACCGTACAATAGGAGGATCGTACAGTCATACAGCAAGACCGTACAACCATACAGCAGGGTTGTACATCCGTACAGCAGTAGGTCGTACAGTTCGTACGGATTCCATACAGTCGTACCGCAACAAGATGAACACCAGCATGTCGTACAGCTGCCTTTGGAACCGTGCCACCTCACAGGTTTTTCTCAGTTAATTTGTGTGATTCGATTTTGCCATCTTGGCCATAAATCGATTTTCTAATTTTGTAAAAGCTCCATATTTTCTTAATAAAATATCCTCTCACACTGTTACATCGGTTTTCCCATCTTGGGTTGTGTCTGGGGGTTTATACCCAAAAAGATTGTATCGTTTCCATTGATGTGATTGATGTTGTGAATGGTTCTCGGTTATTTATATTCCGCTACATACTAGTAAAGAAGTTCATGTGTGGTTATTTCAATAAACAATTTAAATATATTGTTTTAGGCCTAGTTTGAATCTCAATGGAAAATTTACAATCTTGAACCAGACTCGATATGTAGTCAGAAAAAAATTAGTTCAGATTTGTTGGGGGTCATTACATTTTCCCCAATGGATTGCATTTTACTGAGTCGGTCATACCCCCGAAGTACCCAAACATGGGGTACGAAGTACCCAAACACAGGGTACGACATACCATTTTGCCTATAAATACCCTTTTTTTTATAAGTGTCTTGGGTACGTGGACCCAATATGGGGTACGGTAGGGTACGACAGGAGGCATACCCTACGAGTACCCAAGTACCCAGTACGGTTACGTGTACCCTACCTCTAGGTGCGGGTACCCTATATATATATATATACCAAGTACCCAGTACGGGTACGTGTACCCTACCTCTGGGTGCGGGTACCCTATATATATATATATCTTCTTTCTGATTTCTCTTTCTTAGATGTAGAACTAGGGCTCTTGGAGAAATATTTGTATGTGCTACGGCTAGGTTTCAGTATTTACTCTAAGAAGACTACAGAGCTAGGATTTTGGAGAGGTAGAGGATTGTACTAACCATAGGATAAAGCTATGTTTTGTACATGTACGTCATCTTTATACATATATATTATATATGAATTTTTCAGCTGTCCAAAATTGTCTTCTCGAAGATTTAATTTTAAGCTTTATTTATCTTCATCGTTAGGTAATTTCAAACACTAGTATATATTGCTGGTTTGACATAGGTTAAGACTAAAATTGCTGTGGGTATTGACATTAATATTGTAGATATGAGGTCAGATTTACTGCTGTAATTACTGCTACCCTAAAAAGAATTTCAGATCCGGTTTATGCATGATAAGGTTTCCCTAGAGGCCTGAAATTTGTTGGCACACATTTGCTATCTTTTCTCTTGGATTGCCTTGTTGATTGGGGTTGAAAAGAAGTGAAAAACTCTCCACTGTTTGCTGCTGTAACTTATATTTCAGATCATCCCTAAGGCTATAAATTCACAGAGACTAGATCAAGGAAACATTTAGGGAAGAGGTGAAACTTCTGAAGTTGCATTAAAGCTAGAAGAGGTGATTGCCCTTTTTGTGGTTATTGCTTCAGCTGTCTGAGGATGTCAGTGTGAAACCCTAGGTTGCTCGAGAGAAGCACTTGAGCTCTATAACGGTTTTGACTTCGTCATATATTTCTGATTTTTTAACATTTGCAAGATGACTCTTAATCCTAGAGAGTGTGACAGGTTGAAAGCAGCTTCAAATTTTCCTCCTTGGAAGCTTACGTTATCAGTGGTTGATGAGTTGAGGATTGTTTCAAGGTTTGCAACATCACTCTTAGTCTTAGAGAGTGTGATGGGTTAAAAGGAGCTTCAAATTTTGCTCCTTGCAAGCTTATGTTGAGCATGGTTGTCATTGATGACAAACCATTAATTACAAAGGAGTTATAACTTATAAACATCAATGAAAGGAGACGAAGGAGTGACAAATGATGATGACATGACATTAATGAGCCAAATGACCCATTCTGTGGTCATTTGTGGTTTGTATGGTCATCTGTGGGTTGATAGAGTCCTGGAACCCTTGACGATGTTAATAGTGCATGAGAAGGTTTGGCACCCACACACATCGTGGCATGATGGCGCTTGGACACACTTGATTGCTTGGTGTTGAAGTTGATGATGGTCCATGTGGGCTTAAAGTCCATGGAAAGGACCTTGAGTAAATACATGATGACATGTCATAGCTAGATGATATAGCATAAATCTTATTGCTCCTTTGATGAAAGAAATTGGCCCAGCATTCTAATGTAGCAAGAAGGGTAAAGAGAAAGCTAAGTTACCCTGACATGGCAACTCTAATATGATCAATATAATCTATGAAAAATAATGTATGGCAGCCCAGTTGATGACAAGGACATTGCACTTCATCCAAGCTAAGAACAAAGTTGTAGTGACATTTTAACAGATAATTAACCCAGTACATGAAGTCGGCCAGCTAAAGGAAAAGGCATTAATTAATTTCAAATTATAATTTTTTTTACAAGTCGGCTCCAAAAAGATTTGAAAAAACTAGTATAAATAACCAGTCAACGTCTTCATTAAGGTAAGAAGAATTAGGTGGTTTCCTACTTTGTGGTCATTAGTGGACATTAATAAAATTATCTTATCTGATCTTATCTTATCTCCGAATTTCGGGTGGACTGAGGCAGAATTCGGAGGGCAGCAGCTGGAAGTAACCACAGTGTGAAGAAGTTTTTTTTCTCTGATTTTCAGGTGTATGTTCTGAGGCAGCAGTTGGAGGACAAAACAGTCCAAGAAATGTTTTATTCTCATCTATGATTTTGGTGGTGTGGACTTGCTCTGAATTTCGGGTATGCAAAGAGGACTGTGGTAGCCGCAGTATATAAGAGCAGCAGCAGTGTGTTTTTTTTGTTAAGTCTGATTTTTGTGTAATTTTTGGATGAAGATTGATGACAGAGTTTACAGCAGTAACCTCTCCTACCAGCACTGTACATGAGTCATAATTGGCAGTTTGGAACCACAGAATGTTGATTTTCGAATGATTGCAACCTCCAACTGTAATGGCATATGTAGGCAGAGATCTGAATCAGATTTAGGGCTTGCCTAGGATATTTTTCCAGCACTTTCATTGCCATACAACAACAGTTGAGGTCTATGATAGATTTGTGAAGGGCACTCTTGGACTGGTTATGACTTAAGTATTTCTTGAGAAGACTTTCCTTTGATGTGGTAAATTGGTTGTTTAAGTTGACTTGACAATACAGCAGACAGTGAAAAGTTTTACAGTGACGAGTGCATGACAATTGAAGACACTTGAGGATTTACGCAGACCTTGAATACATGGGCAGCATTGATACACGAACAGACCTCTGATAGGTTGGCATGAACAGCTAAGGGCCGACTTTCATGAGCAAACTTTGTGGACATGAGCAGACTTGGACATGAGCAGACCTTGGTGATATGACAATGATGAGCAGCTTGATGACATGATAATGGCAACAGTAATATGGCAAGTGATTAGCAGATTGGCATGACAGAGTCAATGACAAGTGGCAGAAGTATGTGATTGCAAGCTGGGTCTTGCACACCCTTTCTTAGTTGGAAGTAAGAAAAACCAAGCAGGGTCTTGGAATAGAAGTTGGTGCTTCTCAGTCAGTTGGAGCTGGTGTAATCGAGAAGATTGCAGTCTTCCATTGTAACCCTCATCAAATTTGATATAATAAAGTTTACAAGTTTATCTTATGAAGTGTTTCTTGTGATGTGATTGATTAATGTTTATCAAATTGTTAGTTTGCAATTGATGATCTCTGTTTAAAGCTTTGAAGAAGTGAAAATCAGTCAAAGTCCTCACACACTGATTCACCACCCCCCGCCCCCCCCCTCAGTGTGGCATTGTGTCTAACATCTTATGAAGGAAATCAATCTGTGGAAGCATGTTGTGAAATTGGTTCAAGAACCTGTCAATCTAGCACAGTTGGCCACTCATCATCAGCAGGCCAAGGCAAAGAGAATCATTCTTGACTTGGTGAAGGAACATTTCATCCCTCTCATTGCAAAGAAGACGACATGTAAGGACATGTTTGGGGCTTTGGTTGATTTGTTTCAAATCTCTTGTGTTTCTCAACAAATGTTCCTGCAAAACAATCTCTCAACCATTTGCATAAGACAGATAATGCGGTGAGCTATATGACCAAAATCACAGAGTTGAAAGATCAGTTGGCTACCACTGGGACAAAATTGGAGCATAAGGAGATAATGTCCATTGCTTTGAATGGACTTTTACCTTCCTAGAAGCCTTTTGTTTAGGGTGTCTACACTCATGAGACTCTTCCACCTTTTCCAAAGTTGTGGAATGATCTTGTGCAGGAAGAAATCAAGATACAGTCTTGTTCAAGACAATAAAAGTAAGTATATGAGATTGTTCTCACCAAGAGGATGAACAAGGGTGGCAAGAAAGGCCACAAGAAGGAAGGTACAAGTACATGAAAGAAAGACTTGAGGAAGATGATGTGTTTACAAAGTCACAAGATGGGACATTATGCCACCTAGTGTCCATTGAAGAAATTGAAGAAGGGGAAGGAAAAGAAACAAGTTGTAGTTGGCACAGTAGCAAGAGTAGAGAGGGATTCCTCTCAATTTGAGACTGCCTTCTCCATGGTCTCTTGTTTTCTTCTATCACTGTGTCTAGTATTGGATGGTATGTGGACAGTAGAGCTTTGAAACATGGCTTGTGACAAGTCAATCCTCATTGAACTTCCAAGAGGGGCATATGAGTTGGCTCCATTTCTTCCAAATACCACCAAGTGGTGTTGTTAAGTTGAGTGATGTTCTGTTTAGTCCTAGTTTAGAGAAAAATATTCTTTTAGTTTATTGTACAACAAATGTAGATTGTAGAGCTACATTTGAAGGACATCAATGCACCATTAGAGATTGTAGTCTAGCTAGTTCCCTTTACAGGTTGCTTGACGATCTAGTGCCCTTGTACATTCCAATGAGAAGGTGGATGAGCCTACAAGATCAAAACTTAAATGGACAATAGGTTCAAATCCATATACGACAAGTATTTAATTATAGAATAATGAATAATAGATCCAATAAAATGTATTATACAATGCCATGTGACAATATACTTATACGTATAAGCTAGTCACAATGTTCAATGGGTCATGTCCCTTGGTTAGGTCATGTTCCTTAGTTAGGATGTCTTCCTTGACTTTTATTACATGTTTATTTATATATTTATATACATTACATTGCCTATCCCTTCAAAGATGGTTCATTTTCAAAGCATTTTATGAAAATAAGGATATGTATCTGTCCTAGCATGTAATGCCTTCATGTGATTCTCTGTTCTTGATGTTGTGATCGTTAACGACAATATACAGTATGATCTACGAAGCATTGAACGGAAATATCTCATTGTTAACAGGTCAGACCGCCCGAATTCAATTTCCTATAGAACTGTGAGGCAATGACTTTCATGATTTGGGTATGATAAGGTTCCATAGGATTTTCACTTAATTTCTGATACTGGTTTTGTCTTTGTTTAGTTTGTTGAACAATACAATGAATCTTATACTTAGGATGACAATAAGGCATCCTTATATCTTGTGTCTTATTTTTTGAACAATTGTGTTTTTATACTCTCACTGATTTATGGGTTGATACTATCTCAATATAAGCATCTTCTTGATTTGTGATGTCAATTGCATCGACATTGGTTCCTTTGTCCAATATCTTGATTTTAACGTCATACAACTTCTCTACTTCTACAGGGCCAATCATAGTTTCTTTATTGATTAATGCTTCACTGCCTGTAAGTTGTACTAGTTTTTCCTCTAGCAACTTCTTACCATTTTTCAACTTCTTAATCTGAGTAAGTATGCTTTGATTATAATTATGTAGGCAAAAAAATTCTTTGTCATTTCTTAATGAATTTGTGAAACACAGTTTGTATGGGAATAAGATCAGAAACATTTCAAACACATATGATACATGTTTCATATCCTTAGATGTGTTTCTGTACATTTCTAGGCTCGTATGGGAGGAGACATTTTTAGCAACTGAGATGAAAAGCTATTGCCAAGTTGACTTTTCATTCAAGGTTTAAGTCATTGTTGAATGCTCTCATATGTTTTTAGAGGTCACATGGCTAACTTACTCTCTTCATTGTGACAGCTCTTGCTTTGACTTTCTTTCCAAGCGCATTTTTTACTACGTGATTAAGGGTCACCTTCACTTTTTTACTACGTGATATTCACGTTTGTTTTTTGTTGTCTTCTGATAGAGGAAATGCCCAAAGAATTCATCATTTGTTTTTGAATACTCGTTGTTAAATAATCTTCGACCAATTATGGCCTTAATATAATGTTCCTTTCTTTCTTGTACAATAAAAGGATCGATACCACGTATTAGAATATGAATCAATGTATAAGGGAAGATAAAGAAAGAGAAAATGGGTGTGAAGCAAAAATAAAGGATGAGACACACAACTTAAAAATGGAGGAAAAATAGTGCAATGAAAATAAAATCGAAGCAGGCAAAAGAGAGGGTAAAGAGTTAGCAAAGAGAAGCATCTCAGGAGTTAAATATATTGGTCATCCAAAGACCACATAAAACATTTTTGTATTGGCCAAAGATGATAAGAAGCTTCTGAAAAGAGAAGCATCTCAGGAGTTAAATATCCTAGTCATCCGAAGACCACACAAAATATTTTTGTATTGGCTTCTGAAATTGTGTGAGAATTCAATGATCTCCATGAATTTGTGATAAATCTAACAAGAAATACGACGAGGTTTGCCACAAATGGTTAGAGCAATGGAAGAAGAGAAGCACCCTCCTAGGAAAGACCAACGGGGCAATAGACCAAAATGGAGGAGCAGAACATGCATATGGAAAAGCTTATGGATAGATTGAGTGAAGAGGAGAGAAATACGCAAGCTCTACTACCTTTAAATGAGTAAAGGATGAATTAAAGATGATCACCAAAGACTCTAATTTCTTCTACTGCTAGAGAAAAATCAATGTTCCCCCAAGTTTCCAGGACGCAGGAGCGCGGGAGCGGGGAAACGCACGTTGGGGACGTGTGGAGACCACCCCTAAATTTTAGTTAAATTCGAGGGGAGCGGGGGGGCGTCCAGGTCTTAATTAAAATTAATATTATAGATTATTAAGTCCCAGCAATAACAATTCAATGATTCATCCCATGTAAACTACTAAAAGTAAATAATAAATAGTAAATTCTAAGTTTATCATTGTGCAACGTATATCAGAATATAGCAAATTAANACAATGATTTTGCATGCTAAAATAGTGAAATAGTAAATTACTAAAGACTAAGCCTGAAATAGAGACTAAACAACAATTAAAATTAAAATTTTCTTTTTTTTTAAATTTAAATTGGGAAAATCGTGGGGGGCGTGTGGGAGCCCCCCTTCACTGGAGCGCGCTACAGAACAGGGGGACGCGCCCCCTTGTGAGTTTCCGAGAGTTTCCGGATTTTGGGGGCGCTGGGAAACGTTTCCCCAGAAGCCCCCGAGCCCCCGGGGCGCAGGGAGCGAGGGGTGCGCGCCCCCAACCCTGGGGGGCGAGTCCCCGTGTAACACTGAGAAAAATCCAACAAAGTCAAAATAGATAGTAGTTTTTGGGAGATTTTATTCATAAGCTTGAAGAAGACATGTCAAGAGCAGTGTTACATGGGGACTCGTCCCCCAGGGTCGAGGGCACGCCCCCCTAGGTCCCTGCAACCCAGGAACTCGGGGGCTCTCGATGAAACATTTCCCAGCGTCCCCAAAATCAAGAAACTCTCGGAAACGCACAAGGGAGCACGTCCCCCTGCTCTGCAGCGCGCTCCAATGAAGGGGGGCTCCCACACGCTCCCTCCTAAAACTAGGGGGGCTCCTAGACGCCCCCCCACGATTTTCACAATTTCAGTTTAAAAAAACAAAATTTTAATTTTAATTGTTGTTTAGTCTCTATTTCAGGTTTAGTCTTTAGTAATTTACTAATTCACTATTTTAGCATGCAATATCATTGATTCAATTTTTCAATTACAATGACTAAAATTAGAAATATGAATATCAAGATTCAAATGACAAATTTGAAAATTATCATGATGAATTGTATAACGTGTTTGTATTATTAATTTGTTATATTCTGATTTACATTGCACAATGATAAATTTAGTATTTAGTATTTATTATTTGCTTTTAGTAATTTACATGGGATGAATCATTGAATTGTTATTGTTCGGATTTAATAATTATTATGACCTAGACACGCCCCCCCCCAAATTTTGCTAAAATTTGGGGGTGGTCTCCATACATCCCCAATGTGCATTTCCCCGTTCCCGCGCTCCCGCATCCCAAAAACTTGGGGGAACATTGATCAAGAGGGCGTAGCTCAAGTGGTTGTTAGAAAAAGTTGTTACCCTCCTCCCCACCCAGATTCAAATCTGACTTTGTGACATGTTTGTTCTCAGTGAGCCAAATATTGAGGAGCTATAGATGATCTATTCATACGTCGTTGACTTGGCTTTGTGCCCTAAAGAGTCTAGGCTTTCCCCGGGATATGTCACCTAGAAAAAAGAAAGTTTGAAGATGACAGGGGTTCTAATTTTAGTTTTTGTTTTCATCAAGAATGGCATCAGCAGCCCTAAACTATTTAATACTTAGACTTTATCATTAATCAAATTCTCTTTCTCATGTAAAATGAAACAGTATCCAAAATAACAATGTTACCAAATTCATCTGACTAGGAAGTTGGATTCATGGATCCCCGAAATGGATTAGGATCTGGAACCAGATCTGCTTGAATGCGCTCTGTTATGCCCCAGATTGTCTGCAACATGACTTCCAAGCTATATTAGAGTGAAGTGGTCTTTTGCCAATGTAAAAGGTCAGGTTTGGTCTTCTTTATGAAAAAAGTTGGTCTAGCGGAGCTCAAAACCCTTAGTCTAGTGATGGCAAGTCCTCTTGGTTTTCATTTCAAGGAGTATTGAGTTAGTGGCTTCGCTGACTACCCCTTGATGGGTGGAAGTCCCCCATCATGTCTGGAATTTATGCCCTAAATTGGCGTTCCAGTGCTTCTTGGGGTGGACCCACTAGGACACGTGGCTCAAAGGCTCCTAGCCACATGTTTATGCTATGTAGAAGGTTATTGCGCTTGTAAGGGTTGTCATAATTACTTTAACACGCCTCATTTATGCCCGCTTGGACCTTTTTTTGATGTATCAACCCTCCTCTTGGTCTCCATGTGCAAAATTCATGATAAAATCATCCTTTAGAAGAAGGCCTTACCTTGCTAAAAAGGAGAACATTAAGGGAATTTCTACATCATTGGGGTTAGTTGGGGCATGATGTCCTCCTCCGCCTCAACACTTTCACTTAATTGAAGCCATTTGCATTATTTTATCATTATTTTCAGTATTTTGTGTTTAGTCCTTGACTTATCGGTGTCCATTAGACATATTCATGCTTCAGATGTTGGTTTACTATGATGGCTTGTATTATTTTTTATGATTATCAGCATTTACAGGCTTTATTATTATTATGGTTCTGACATGGATAGGGCCTCTGACATACCTTTGTGATGGACATGTAGTGTATGAGTATTCATTCCTAGTTGATTTGGACATTCCGAGTCCATTAGTGCAACCGATTTTCAGTTTCTGGCAGTTTCAGGAGAGATATGGGTCTTTCAGGTATTTTATAGCAGTTTAGCATGGAATTGATCTGAGGCAAAGGATTGGCATGGAATTGGTCTGAGGCACAATGTTTGGGTCACCTTCATCATTCGGCATCAGCTTCACTTTACATGGGATCTACACATCATAGATTTCTTCACTTTGAGGGCGTTTTGATGTATTTTTTAGGGGGACGTCCTAGTGACTTTGATCACTTCATGATATTATTAACCATCACACCTTGTTATTGGGCCATGCTAGTGAAGGATATTTTAACCTCCTAGCCCCACCATGTGTTATCTTATGATTATTTGTCATCTTTATGTGTTGTGCCCCCTCCTTGGGCATTTTTAATGATGTGACCCCCTCTATTATTGAGTTGATCCGTTTATGATGTATCTAGCTAATCTTAGTGGTAGATTAGATTGTTCTTATCTTATGATCTTGACCCTTGATCTTTTTGGATCTATGTTTTATGTACTTGAGAGATCTATATATTGAGATGCTCTCTCATTTGTATAAGGACTTTTGGCTCTGAGAATATTGAATACAAGAAAACTTTTGCAGAACCTCTTGGAATCTTTGTGAATGTGCTTGGATGTGATTGTTATGCCTCTTGCTTAGACATTTCAATGGATCTTGCATGAAAACATTATTTTTCTGTGGAGGCCATACTAATCTTTTGCAGGGTAGCAAATTGGTTGGAGGAGATTGCTAAGGCATCTTGCATCATCTTCCGGGCAAATCATTTCATCTTTAGGGATTTTTTCAAATGTTACTTTGTGCATTCGATTTTTCTTTATGGATGGCGTACGCAGCTTATCATTTATCCGTGAACAAATCTCACTTCGGTAGTTTGATTTTGTAGGTGGAGAAGAGGGGTGCACTACCATCACTAGTCGTTTTTCTCTTGTTTCTTGTCGGATCTCGCTCGAAATTGTAACTAAGTGGAAGGATCATCGACATACAAGGCGGTCGCAAGTATTTTCAGGTACGATCTACAAGGTTAGCATTGTTTTTTCATTATTTTCATCCAATTGTCAAGCAAAACCCTTTCTTTCAAACCCTAGTTTTGTAGATCTGATAGATCTGGTGACTTTTTTATGACGGCCATCAAAACACACTAGGATATTATTGAATAAACCCTAGATTTCAAATTTCAAAGAAATCTGACAACCATTTGCCGTGGGATCTAGCACTAGTCACCTTAGGATAAGCGCCCTCCTTGGGTGGATTGCCACTTTTTCTGATCTATCAACTGGGTATGCTTGAACCCACTTTATTTTCACAGATCTATCCTTCAAGCTACTTGATCTAACCATTTGATACCATGATCTACTCTTTTGGGTCCACTTTGTTCACTTTTGCCTAAACCCTAGGTGGATCTCATTAAGATTTTCTTATGTTTTGTTAGATCTCTCTAGATCTACGTTACTAAACTCTTTATGGTACTCTTCCAATCAAGTTGGGTCATTTTTCCTATTTTCTAAACCTCCCCAACTTTGTCCTAACTTCTATACCACATCCATTTACTAGATCTAGACTTCCTCACTCATTATCCTTCCTCTTTCATTCATTGCATAACCCTAGAGTGTCTTGAGTAGGTGCGCTAGCCTTCATAGGTTAGTAGGGTCTCCCCCTTGGTCATTCTCTGAATCGATCTAAAGTGACAAGAGCCCGTCCGGTGTGACGACTACCCTTCATACGTAGTGGATGAGGCCCTTACGGTGTCACCGGTTAGCTAGCTCACCTCTACTGTCCCGAATAGGATACCTTTCGTATGTAGCTACACTTTATGTGATAACAAGACCCTTGAGGGTCAAGTTGAAGAAGTTGGAGATATATGAGCATCTACTTCTTAGCTTTTTTTACTATTTATTATTTACTTGTAGACTTTTAGTATATAGATCCTTACTTTTAAGTATTTTGGAGTTTGGACTCATCTTATGGATGAGATTAATATATTCAGACCAGTTAGTCAGACTCGTTGAATACTCACGAGTCTTGCCGAGCGACCATCAAAACAAGTACTCGTCACATCCTCGCAAGGTAAACTCGCCAATCGCCAAACTCATCATTTACTCGCTGAACTCGTCACTTACTCGCTGAACTCGTCACTTACTCGCAAGTTTGTTGACTGTTTGACCGTCGCTTTTGCGTTTTGGAGGGAACGCGGGGAGGAAATAAGACCCTAAAACAACACCGACCTCCCCTGTCATCTCATTTAATAGTTTGGCTTCCCCCGAGTTGTTCTCATTTTCCCCCTGGCTATTATCAATTTATCAGTTGTTTGTGTGTTTGAAATTTTGGAGAGTGCGCACTGAGGAAGGTCGCTAACACTGGTTTGAGCATTTTTAATTTTTTTCATTGAACTTCTATACTTTGGATTTTATAAATGTAAGGCGATGACGCTGCCATCAATAGTTTGGTTGAAGAATATGATTGCTCATGGTTAGGATAGGATGTTGATAGTGTATCTTTTACAATTTACTTTTTCATTTTTTTATATTTTTAATAATTGTTAATTAATGAAAGTTTTTTATTATCTTTTTTTTAATAATTTTATGGTTTTTATAAATTGTAATTAATAATTATAGTTTGTGATTTCAAGTGAGAAAACACTTCTCGTTAAAATGCATTGCTATGTCTTTTTATCAATTTTTTGAATTGTTATATGCTTATATACTAAGTCACCTGACACAGGGACACGGGACACGAACGACACGAAAATACGAGAGTCCGACACGGACACGGCGACCCCCGGAATCAGGACACGTAGGATACGTTTTATATACATATATATATATTTTTTTAAATATATATTAAAATTTAAAAATATAGACATATAGATCAAAAAATATTTAGAAACTAGAACATTTGCAAATATTCAATAGAAATTAGAATAAAAACACATTAATGATTAGTAATTACACATTTGTCATTCATAAGTCACGATTCACAACACATTTGTCATTCACAAATCACAATGAGACACATAGATGCATGTCGGAACCATATTTCTCATTAAGTCATCAAAATCAAAATGTATACAATGTACATATATGTCGGAATGCCACTGGGCATTGGCAAATGCCAAATATACTAAAGTCTAATAGTAAATACAAAAAGGGGTGGATCAAGATGGAAGAATCCCATATGTCAGACTGTCAGTGGTCCTCCTCCATGCCTGAATCAACATCAACATACTCATCACTGCCCCTGCGCCTGCCCTGATCCTCATCCTCGTCCCCCTCCTCCTCCTCTCTGCCCATCT
>LPNX010354232.1:26573-89566 GCA_001517045.1 Pseudotsuga menziesii
TTAGGATGGGCTGGTCCGTATCTGCAAACCGCAACAAAGAAAGTATTGGCTCCATGATCTTAATGCTAAGATCTACATGTCCCACCAACCATCATCTAACACCCTGTCCTTCACCTTTTGTGAAGCAGCCTAATCCGTACTTCTCCAAAAAGCCCAAAACTCTGAAATCGCCATGGACCCAAGAGCAGTTTTGACCTCCCTCAACCTCTTCAGCATGATGAATGAGGAAGCAAACCGAGTATCTGCAATCTTCAGCAATGAAAGCTGTGTGTACTGTTTGTAGATGGTGAGGGTGCCAATCCATGTCACATCCGAAGCAATGGCTTTCAGTGCTAAATTCAAGGAATGGACAATGCAAGGTGTCCAAAAAACCTGTAAGAGCAATAAAAGCATGTATCAATGACTCTACAACACTAACATTGCAATGACCAAATTCAAACAATGAGCAAATTAGAAATGAAAGAATGAACATACCTGTGCATATTTAGCTTCCACAATCATGCCAGCAGCCTTGCAAACAGGTGCATTGTCCGTGATGATTTGTACACACGAATCAACACCTACTTCTTCAATGGTTTTGATGAATAAATCACCCATAAATTGTGCATCCTTGTATTTCCCAGCATCCACCGCTTTCAAGAACAACGGTCCATTTTGGGAAGATACCATGAAATTGATGAGTGGATGGCGTGCAGGATCCGTCCATCCATCAGAAACAATACTCACACCACATGAGGGCCATGTTGTTCTAATTGGCTTAAGGATTTTATCTACCTCCTTCTTTGCTTTAACAAACAATGTGGTTCTAAGCTTCTCTGAACCAGAAGGCACATAACCACTTGGAGCCAATGTTTTAAAACTCGGACTCGGAATCGGCCGAGGGTCAACTCGGACTCGGACTCGGACTCGGCAATGACTCGGCAATGACTCGGCAATGACTCGGCCGGTTTGATTTTAATGACTCGGTTTACTAAGAAACACATAAAATATTTAATTTTTAAAGAAAAAATATATTTTAAAGATTATAATCCATCATTCCAAAGCATTAGAGACAAAACATCGAAAATATGATCATATAGATACCATATAAGGGTGAACATATCAAAATTGCAAGCAAAAAGTACTGTATAATGTATAATTATAACTATACAATGTACATTAGATATTATACATTATAATTGTAATACATTGTAATACATTAGGCTGCTATAATTATAACTACATTATAAAAATTAAACTCCACTCCGTCTGCAGGTTGGGAATGCTAGTTCCTTATACAAAACGTTTTGGCATATATGCTTTATCTTTAAACCAAAGATATTAATATAATAATGCATAGTGCTTTCCTGTATGGCAGCTTTTAAACATTAGTTAATAGTTTGCCTTTGAGATTTTGTGTGAAAACACACATCGTAGTGCGAATTTTCTCATAGCACTGCCGCTCCATGCATACCATGTTAACTTCAACGAACTGATATTCAAACAACTAAGCCAATCGAAGAAGTCGTGGGTTGATGTCGTTGAATTTATGGCCGTGGGATCGACGCTAAAATGCATATGTTATATTATTTCCAGGATTTCTGGTACATACAGAAATATAATTGATTTACATTTAGTTTCCTGTCACGGAAATGATGGCTGTGAGGAGACATGTTGCGACTCTGCACTGTGCAAAGCCTCCACCGAGCACCCACGGGCCACACTCACAAATTCCTTGACTGGGTCGTAAGTGTTATGGTAGTTGGTTAGTGATTAGGTTAGATTTTAGGTTAGTTATTAATAAATTTTAATTTAAAAAAAAAATTGACCTCGGGTCCAACTCGACGAGTTGACCTTTAACTCGGCCGAGTTGGCCGGTTTGGTACTGAACCGGCCACCCAACCCGAGTTAAAGGCCGACTCAGCTCGGCTCAGGGTCAACTCAGGTGACTCGGCCGAGTCCGAGTCGGCTCGGACCGAGTTTTAAAACACTGCTTGGAGCTCGTTCCAAGATAGTTCGAACCATCTCAAAATACAATGGTGACCGTGCAACATTGAATGAGATGAAGTTGAGGTAGAAGAAAAATGCAATGGTAAGGTCTACCTCTTCTCGCGCCTCTTTTTGGAAAATCCTAACTTAGCTCCACGCCCATGAATGCTAGGTGGAAATGGAGTCTTGGTGCTAGAGGACTTCCTCAAAAATGGAAGAGGATCATCCTCTTTTTTCTTGCTTGCTACTGCCACCTTCCCTAAGCCAACATTATCCTCTCTTTGCATATCCCTCCTTTGGTTAGCAGTCACCGCTTTGCATGAAGAAATCCCACAAGAAGGAAGGGCCAACAAATGGCCCTTAACCCGGAAATATGTGCTCGTGAACTCATGGTTGCAAAAATTGCATCTCCAAGACACATTACCTCCCCCACCAAGCTTTGCCCCAGGCCCATCTTTCCTTGTCACATACTTCCACAAAGGGTATTTTTTTTCTTGGGCTTGTTGTCTTGCTAAAATAGGGTTATATGGAGCATGAGCTCCACTAGCAGCCAATGGAGCACTTGACGGAGGAGGAGAACCGGTTGTGCTTGGTGGAATAGGAGGGGAGGCCCTAGATGGTGCATTTCTCCCTTTCCTTTGACCCCTACCTCCTGCCCTAGCTGATTGAGACATTCATTTTCTTGTGTGATGGTTGAGCTTGCAATCCTCTCCACAAATCCTCCACCGGAATGCACTTGGAACCGCTTGGAGACAATGGATAGCCTTCAAATCTCCTTCAAAACTCCTTCACCTGCACATAAAACTCACTCTCAATCAATTGCTTCCTTTCAAATGACAAAAAGAAAGACAAAAAATTGAATTTAAGCAAACCCGGCTATCTTTTTCCGCCGGTCACGTGTCCTGTTTTCGGGATTCGTGTCCTGTTTTCGGGACACGCTGCATTTTCGTGTCCGATTCGATTTTTTAACGTGTCCTGTTTTCGGATTCGTCTGGAAGATGAATCGGGCACGTGTCCGATTTGATCCCCACGGGACACGGGGGGCCTCCAGGACGAATCCGATTTCATAGCTTATATATTAAATTTTAATTTTTAATATATATGTCTATATATTATTTTTTAAGTTACTATATTTTTAATTTTTTTCATATTTGCCGAGTCTTTGCCAAGTCTTATCCGAGTCACCAAGTTTGTCGAGTCCCAAGCTAGCTGAGCATTTGCCGAGTACAAGTGTGACCACACTAATTCGGACATCTGTCCACATTTTGGACTCATCTTATGGATGAAAATTGATATATTTGCAATACTCCCCCAAGGTTCCAGGACAGCAGGACGCGGTTTCGGGGAGATGCACATTCGGGACGTGTGGAGACCACCCCCAAATTTTAGAGAAATTCAGCCGGGACGACGGGACACGATAGTCATAAAAATTTTAAAAATATGAAAAATATAAATCCCAACAATAACGAACATTCATCATTCTGGAATCTGCAATCTTGCAATGTAAATACAAAATTCAAAGTTCAAACACATTACAGGATTCATCAAGATTATCATTATATTAATAATAATTTATAAATATTATATATCAATATGAATCTATGATTAACATGCACATCATAATTGATAATCTTCAGATTTGACTTTTAAATGATTGAAAAAATGAATCAATGATACTAGATAGTATGATACTGTATTTGTTTCACGGCCATTGATAGTTTAGAATTATATAATATACTTTATGTTAGACATTGTAAATTAGATTTAGTTTTTAATATTTTGCTTATGTTTTAAATTTAAAATTTTATTATTATTTCGTTTTAAATTCTTTTTTATGTTTTAAATTTAAAATTTTAATTAATAAGTTTATAACTTTATAAATGATAAAATTTTAAGTTTTATTAAATGGTTTTAATTTTTTTTGATGATTTTTTTTTTAATTAAGAAAAACAAATTTCGGAGTTTCGAGGAAGTTTCGGAGTTTCGGGGCGAGACGCCCACAAGTCTCGGCGAAGTTTCGGAGTTTCAGTCGGGACGCTAGTAAGTCCCCCTAAGTTTCGCCAAGTTTCACCACCCACCGAAATGTTTCGGTCCGCGTCTTGCCAAGTTTTGCCAAAAGGGGGACGTCTCGAAACGTTTCGGAGTCCCCGGGACGCGAGAAACGTCGAATTGCGTCCCCGACTCTCCGGGACGCGTCCCCGTGTAACACTGTATATTTGGACATTTATTGATATCTATTGGACAACTATTGAAAACTTGCAGTATATGGACATGGCTATTTGAATATCTATGAAAAATGTTTTTTTTAATTCAAAATGTGTATATATTTAATTTTTTGTATTTGTCGATTTTTTCCCAATCCAATTCAAACTCTTTGCTCTTTTGCCTCGCCGATTTATTGTTGATTCCTATTCTGGTAACTTTGGTATATACCCTTCAATTTTATGCATTTCTAATTATCTAAGTCACATGACACGAGGACACGGGACGGAGGACACGAAAATACGAGTATTCGACACGAGACACGACGACCCCAGAAATAGGACACGAGGGACACGTTTTATATATATATTAAAAAATTATATATATATTTATTAAAAAAATACATAAACATCTACATTTTTTAAAAACTAGAAGTATATACAATGTACATCAATCATAATATCATTCAATTGAAATTTGACAATGATGAATCACTAATAAAATTATCAATGAATCATGAACTTTGAACCATAAATTGCATATTTGATATTTCTCAATAAACCACAAAAATCAAAATGTATTTCGAGAGAATGCCACCGACAAATACAAAATAGAGTAGATACTACTTAGAACTAAGTCTAGTATTTACTGTCCTACTAGATACAAAATGAAAATACTAAATAGCCACAGGTAATAATATAATAGCTCATCAATGGTACTAGCCATTGTCAATCGTCTTCCTGCTCCTCCATGTCAAAATTAACATTACTGTCATAGCTCTTTCCTCTATCCTCCTCCTCCTTTATACCCTTTTTGACAGGACCCATGTCCAGAAATCATGACACGTTCTTGGCAAGTGTCCGACACATGTTGGAAAGTGTCCAGATTTTGGGACACGAAAATTATGGTGTCGGACACGTATTAGGGCAAGTGTCATGTCCGACACGTGGAATACAGGACACGGGCCCTATTTGGAAGTGTCATGTTACTTAGCTAATTATAAATATTTTTTTGTGAATATAAGACATTTATTTTTCAATGTTGTTATAATCATTTAATTTCTTGGCAATTTTACCTCAAAATCGGTTTATAATATAAATTTAAAAGCACTCTTAGTAAAGTGTATATTACTATATAATGAGCATGGAAGGATAAGTTTATAATATAACTTTTATAAAATAATTAACTTAAAATACTTAAAAATAATATGTTACTTACAAGTATATTAAACTAATATATTAATTATTTTATATAAGTAATACATATTACAAATATATAGATAGATAGTTATAATTTATAAAAGATATATTAAAAAACTTATAATTTTTTTTTATTTTTATAAATATTTTTTTTTAAATTATAAAAAATATAATTATTGTTTGTACGTGTAAAATAATTTTTTGTGAATATAAGACATTTATTTTTCAATGTTGATATAATCATTTAATTTCTTAGCAATTTTACCTCAAAATCTGTTTATAATATAAATTTAAAAGCACTCTTAGTAAAGTGTATATTACTATATAATGAGCGTGGAAGGATAAGTTTATAATATAACTCTTATAAAATAATTAACTTAAAATACTTAAAAATAATATGTTACTTACAAGTATATTAATCTAATATATTAATTATTTTATATAAGTAATACATATTACAAATATATATATAGATAGATATAATTTATAAAAGATATATTAAAAAACTTATAATTTATTTATTTTTTTAAATTATAAAAAATATAATTATTGTTTGTACATGTTGTTTCCCCACCGTATCTGAATCCTGGGTTTTCATAAAATCAACGCATCCAAATCTAAATCCTGGTAACTTAGCATAATACATATACAGTATAGCAAACAAACAAATGGCCAACTAAAGATAGTAAGCAACTGCTTTAACCAAAAAAGGCTACTCTTAGCTAAATAGCAGAAGAACACGCATACAAAACATTTTCAAGAAACAAAATCATCCATTTCAATCATGCAACATGAACTCACCAAAATTATGTTCTTAAAATTAATTTTAATTATGCCTGAGATTAGCACGAAACAACAAGAGCAACATCTTTGAAAAGATAATAAGTGACTATCGCACATGCTTTACAGTACATATCAAACCAAGTGGCTCATTTGAACAGTAGCAAAAGCCCAGAAACAACATGACAAAGTTACAAGAGGGCGGAAAAGAAACCCATCAATCATGTTTTATAAATGTTCCCCCAAGTTCTCGAAAAGTGGGAGCATGGGAGTGAGGAAACGCAAGTTGGAGATGTGTGGAAACGACCCCCGAATTTTAGGGAAATTCAAGGGGAACGGGGACGTCAAAGTCATAAAATTTATAAAAAAATATAATAATATTATAAATATCGGTAATAACAATTCATCCTATATAAATATAGTTTAAGCTGCTCCCTATAAATACAGTCTAATTCTTCAATGATTCAACACACTTCAACATTGTGTAAATCCATGGAATAGATGTTGTAATGGGGAAGTGTGACCAAAGGACCCTATTTCTTTATGATTCCAGAGGGCATCACATTATTTGAGGATTTCAAGTCCAACATACAATTATGCAAGAGTGAACTATTAATCCTGTACCGGAATCATATTCATCAATAGCACCCTGTGCATGCTTCCTTTAGGCTTTTAGCCCTTGCCTCTACCTTGAAGCTTGAAGTTGATCCTCGAAGGACATTACTCAACACCTAAGTTGCCAGGAATCACGGGTACGGGTACGGGGACAGGGACAAGTACGCCACTTTTTGAAAAAGGGTACTTGGGTACGTCGAGGTTTATGTAAATGGGACTTTTTATAAAGTATTCCCTTGTTCTAATTTTATAAAGTGACTTTATGAGATAAAGTGCACTTGGTTCATAAAATACATGTGACTTTATTAAAATTAAATGTAACCACTTTTGGGGTGAAAGTTTCTCAACCCTTGATCTTGAAAAGGCAAGATTTAATCTTGGCCTTTGGATTTAGGGAATGGGGAAGGTGAAAAGTCACTCTCAAGTTATAAGAGAGAGCCTAGGGTAGTGTGCAAGACAAGTTGAAGGAAAGCATTTCCAAAAGTGAGCATTTGGCTAAGTTATTTGCAGACAGAGAAGGAGCTGCAATTTTTCTCAAGTGGCCACGAATCCCAAGGAGAAAAAAAATTTCACAAGAGGGCATGAATCCCAAGGAGCTAGGCAGTTTTTCAAGGCATTTAGTTTCTGCTAAGTTGTATTGTTCTGTACAGTCCGTACGGTACAGCACTGGCACAGATTTCGAGGAAAAAAATATGGGCACGATTTTCGAGAAGGAAAAAAATGGGCACAGAAATCCGTACAATCTCTACTATTCTGTACAGTTCCGTAGAGTCTGCTGGGCATGAAAATCGAGAAATATGGTACAGTCATTAATGCTGAAATCCAAAACGTGGGGTACAATGTACCATTTCGCCTATAAGTACCCCCTTTTTTACAACGGAGTCTCAGGTACGTGGACCCAATATGGGGTACGGCAGGGTATGGCAGAAGACGTACCCTACGAGTACCCAAGTACCTGGTACGGGTACGTGTACCCTACCCCTGGGTATGCGTACCCTGGCAACATAGCTCAACACCCTACAATTTTGATGAAACTTCCTAAACCAAGCATCAGAATAAGGTAGAATTAGAAGAAAAAAAACCATGCTTAATAAGTGATTTTGCTTGACTAAAGGGTACATTTTGATTAAGGTCATGATAGAGGAAGTTTAACAATCAGCACCACCGACATCTAGGTACATAGAGAGGTTGATGTGCCCGATTAAATAGCAATCCCTTAACCTCATACATGATAAAATCCAGTGGAAATGTTGCAATCCTGAAATCTTGAAAACTGTTAAGTCTGTTGAATTCTGAATGGGATCTAAAAATACTTTTTGCATATGAACTCCGATAAGGTTGGGACCACTCTTAAACATCCTGAAACAATTAATGGTAATGTTAAAAATTTAAGTAAAAGGATAGAAAATGAAAGATAAGGAAAATACCACTTTTACTTTAAGAATTTATAACATTACCATTACTACTGGAGCGCCTAGGATTCCCCCCACTTCACCGGTGCATGTTTCGGAAGCAGTCCCCGAGGCGTGGGGAGCGAGGGTGGCAATCTCCCGACCTTGGGGGAGTCCCCATGGAACACTGTGTTTTATGGTCCCTATTAAGCTAAATGCAACAATGTCCAAAGAGCAAACACTCATGATGTATATAACAAAAGAACCAAAAGACAAAAGCATTCTATGCCATGACCAACTAGTTAGAATACTTAATAAAGACCATTCTCAAGGCACAAAGATTAAACTGTCACACAAGAGATGTTGAACGCTGACTCTGATTCTTGAATCAAAGAAACAACAATGCAAGCTATATATTTTATTGGAACTTCTGAGAGCATCCATCAACTTATCAACTTATTCTGGATGCTAGATGTAAATTTTCCATGTAAAGAATATAATACTATATCACTGAATGTAGAATTTACAATGTCAACATAATATGGACAAGTTCCAATTTTCAGACTGTTGTTTATGTGACACTTGTTAACGCATTATATACCTCACTTGAACAACTTTGTATGGGCAATACAAGCAGAAACTTACAGGAAAGGTAATTTATATGATGTTTAACACAAGAATTAGAATTTCAACTTAGTAGCACTCAACCTAAACAAACAACGTGCATAAAATGTAATGTTCTGTTACTGATAAATAGGGAACAGACTGAGGACATTTAATACCGGGAGAATATTAGAAAAATTATTCAGTACTATTAAGTCATCAGTATAGTAAAGAGGGCCATCAAAGTTATTAACATAAAGCATACAAAGCATGCAAGCCTTATTTCTTCAGTCTCAAGTCAATGAGCAATTAGAATTGCACGCATGCAAAAAGTTAAGTGCAAACTCTAAAAGTGACAAGCAAAACCTAAAAGTGACATGCTAACCCTAAAAGCTATATAAGAAGGTTAGTTGAACCAAAAGGACATCCATGATTATTATTATTGAGTTTGGTTTCGAGAGCAGTGGCAGCATGTGTCACAGCAGCAAGTTGGGGTTGGAGACAAAGGTCTTCAGCTAGCAAGGGATTTCGGCAGTGATATCTATCTGCCCTAATCACTTCGGTATAGATCATCCAGATCTATCATCGGTTATTCATCATCTTCTTAATTCTTGGTTTGATCATCCAGCAGTCAGAGAAAGAGTTTATCGCAAGTGCACGTTTGGTTGCTGGGAAACAGATGGAAATCCCAGATCCATTCACTAGCTCTCAAAAATCCAGTAAAGATTCTACATGCTTCCATCATTCTTCTCAACAGGGGCACATCATCATTTATTGGGTGATTATCATTCCACTCCGGGCACATTCAGATCCTCCACCAGCTAAAACGTGAGGAAGTAGGGCGTCACTCATTCTGGAGAAGATCAATTCTCTAGGGCACAAAAGAGGGTCAGAACTTCTGCATGAGTCTCCTTATCTCTCCGGAGGACCTATACCATCATCTCTAGCAAGTTTCAGCAACAACAGACCATTCTTGCCTCAAAAACGTCAAGATTAGCAGAAGAAGGACATTCTCTCAACTGGGCATCAACTGCTGGAGAGGAGCTCTATATCTTCTTATCTTATTTGCATGACATGCATGCCTCCCATCTATTGACAGACTATCAACATTATTATTAGTGGTATGTGTACCTTCTCTCACTGAAATTCTTTTCCCTATTATCTCTCCAGATCAGCTATTTTTTAGGGCCTTTTGGCACGGCACTGTTTTGCATGCACAATTTATTTATTTTTCTAGCACAACTAGAGCACCTAAACAACAAGCATATTATCAAAACACAATAGAATATCAGTTGGGATTTTACATAAAACAGCAACCATTTTACCATAACACATTAATCATTTTCATAATAAAGTTAACTTGGACGATATATTATCACTTTCTTACAACTCTATTAGTTATTTACTAGGTGTGTACCAATATATCATTGTGAAACCACAAAAGCCTGTATGGAGTCTGGACAGATACCTGGCGATCCTCTTGCACTTTGCAGAACCGCAAAAAGTTGTTTCCTCGCGTCACGAGAGAATGAGACACCTCTACCTTTCAAATCATCTCCAGTTCCGACATTCTATCACAGGACTCACAATAGTTTTTAAGGTATCCTCTCAAAGGGGATAGTTATAAAGTTCCGAACTTGTAAGCCAAGCAAATTTCATAAATAAATTCTACTCATACTGACCGAAAACAAGACCGTAGATAAATTCAATTTCGGATGTACAAGCAAATCCCTGATGCGTGGCAGTGGATAAACTGTTTCTCCACCATTTTGAGAGAGTATCTTGGCAATATCAAATGATTCGATCCCTGCATAGATTGAAAGAAGATAAGTCTAGTTACACTGTAGATATGTATGCAATCAGTATCTCTCCATGAAAATGCAAACCCACTGTCACATGCATTATAAAAGTAATTTAAAGAAGCAGACTGGCATGTGAGAATAAACGATGGAAACAGACATCCTTAGCTACTGTAATGGTATGAAATAAATAAAAGCTTTACTCGCTTAGGATGCAAGTGCATGAAATAACCATTTTTCTATTTTTACTATCAATAATGTGGTATTACCTTCTACCTGTGTTCATAATCTTGTACGTGGAAAAGTTCCTTGAGCATACCAATACAGTTTCACCACATGTTTCTCTTTGAATATCAAAGAGAAGAGAATATAAGTTTGTTAGTCATGCAGTAAAGAGAATACTGCAAGATCATCATCTTTTATTACTAAGATGTGTGGATTCAGATAGACATCCCTTGAAATGGCCTAAATAAATCAGATAGGAATTTGTCCCATCATTTATTGAAATTGGAATCTAGATGTTTGCACTCCTTTGCTGTCTCTAAAGAATACTTTCAGAAAGAAAAGAAAAACTTTGCCAATTGTTTGTCATCCCTCAAAAGTTCTCAAGTGAGAAATTGAAACAAAAATAAGCTACAAGTGTAGAATATAATATTTGTTCCCAGAGCAGAGATATTAGAAGTCAAGAAAGGCTGCATACAGGTGACTAGCAACTAAATAATAATCTTCTACCACCTTACACCAGAGTCATTAAGCCATGGAGTTCGGGAAGAATTGCAGTTAATGTTTAAATATCAAACCAGTGGCACAAACACACTTGAAACCTACAAAGAAAAACTTAAAGCATATCCATACACAGATGGACGAGATGGTATACTTGATTGAATGATACAGAGATAACATATTTTTACTGTTAAATCAAAATGATGATGAACACAATTCAAGTTCAAGTACAACTGCCACTAAGACGATCTGTAGAAGTGTAATCTTGAGATCATACAAGGAGCAGAGCCTAAACTAATATTATAGCAAAATCAAAGTTTCTAAAGATGATCTCAGCAATAGCATGCATGTTACCAGACTTGCATTTGGGAAAAAGTCAGCAAGACAGAAGAGACAAGATTTTGACTCGGAATCGGAAAAGCAAGGGAAAAACTCAGCAAGCAGAAAAATATAAAGAAATACATATATATTGATGAAAAAAATATTTTTCATTGATATTCAATAAATACAAGTTTTCTGGGGCTGTTATAGTCAGACTCATTCAACCCCTAGTTTGACTCTCACCAAGTTGGTCAAATTGTTTCCCACCTGATCCGAGTCAAACTCACATGTCAGTGAGTTTAATCCTCTAGTCCAGTTGCACTGTTACCATGTTCATGACTCTGATGGAAGGAATTACATTCTTCCATTGCATGAGATTTATTACCAGGCCATGGTATATTTTACTGTAGTTAATGAGAATAAATTGGTCCACTGTCAACCTACAACTCTCCCATACTGCCAAGTGGCTGCATTAAATCTTCATATTTATTTACTTGTATTGCTTTGTAGACCTAGCCTGGAAATGGTTTGCACTTCACACACTCTCTTAGTATATGATATCTGGCGTAACATTCAAATCACTTTGAATGCAATTGGTCATTCCTATATATTACAGGTGTGAACATAGACTAAGGGCAGATGAGCACAAAAATAACAGAAGATGATTATCATAAGGTCTCTTTCTGTGTAGAAAAATACTCCAGAATGGTGGTAACTGGTAAGGATACCTTTAGAGTGAGACAACATTCCAGGAATTTGCATCCTCATCCACAAGAATATGTCTTGAACATATATGGTGCCTTCTATTTCGTTTTCCATGTGTGAGGCCATCTCACACCATATTTCTCCCCTCCCACTTTGACCTGCTCTTTCTTCAAAGCAAGGGCAATCCATAATCCTTCACTGATTCTATCATTTTTCTGGCTTCTTTAGTTCTTAATATCTTATTGGTGCATCAACATAACATAGGGGTGATGGCAGTTGATCTGTTGCTTCTGATCGAGGGGAAATCCTGTGCTATGTTGTATTCTTTTCGGGCTGGAACAGTGTTACATCTTAAGGTGGTAACACGAGATCCCATTTTTATTAGTTGCTCCAATAGATGTTACAATACTGTCAGTTTTTGGTTGCTCCGAGTTGTTCTCCTAGGAAGAGGGTACACGTGTGTTGAAGGGGATTTCTTGAAATATGGGTGTGCCACAAGGGACATTTCCTTGCATTATTATGACAGATTGCTTACATTTATGACATTTCCAATCTTCTATTTTTGGTGTTTCCTCTTGCACAGTTATGACAACTTTACGATGGATTCCTTATATAGTTATGACGGATTCCTTTCATGGAAGAATGTGTAAAAGAGCTATTATTCGCAGTTAAGTTTTGTAACTGCTTTTCTTCTTATCAGGATTGACTAAATCAGGGAGGCTACACTAGTGAGGGTTATATATTCATCATGTGAGGTGCGTGAACATATAGTGAGAGTGTGAATGCTTGACAAAAGCCACTGCAGTCCCTGGAGGACAGTATTGTATTTCATAATTTCTCTTATGTGTTAAGGAGAAGATAGTGATTGTTGTACATAATTTCAGCATGCTGTCGACTACATTCACACTGTTGCTTGTGTAGATCAGATTTAATCTTTTGCAGGGGTGATCTCAGCTCTTGATATGTGGTGTTTGCACTTCTGAGTTTTCCATTCAGCACTGATGTTTATGCAGATCTGAAGCTTTGATCGGTATTTCAGTGTGTCTGTTTTAGCAGTAGGACGGATGAAAAATTAGAACATGGTATTAGAGCTGTGCATTTGAGATTCTCAAAATCTGCGTATGGCATGGACTGCTTCATGTAAGATTGAGCTATTGGAGGGTCTATGTGGGTGTGAATCCCAGAAGACAACAGATATTGAAGTGGTTCATGCCTGTGAGAGGCACCAGGCCATATGAGAGGTTGTGGCTGAGATGCCCATTTAGCTCAAATGACTGGAGTGGATCTGTCGCCTGAGATAGGCATAGTGCACCCATGATAGGTTAATTTCATTGGTTGATCTGTTTGTTGAAGAGTGGTATAGGTTTGCAAGATGACTAGTCTCAGATCTTTGAGAGAGCGATCATCAACAGTATTAGTTTTTCTCAAAGGTCTCCACTCGCTCTGAGAAGTCAGATAACCAATGGGGAAAACCAGCAAACTGTGGGGCTTTCTACTTTCTCGAGCCCAGAGCAAACAAATAAATATAAAAGAGGTACATAATGAGTTTAGATCCAAGTGGATGAACCTAAAGGGCCAAAGCCCTAGATCTGCAGCAGCTGCAACTGCTGCCCTTGGAAAATGCACCCCCAGCAGCACACCCTCGCTCTGGATCTTCTCAACTCAAACTCTATCAATCACTGAACATTGCACTCTCTATCTAGCTCTCTGAAGAATGCTCTCTCAGCTATCTGCTCTGCTCTGCTCGGATCTGAAAGTAGAAAAATGTCCTCTAGCACTGAAAATGTGCCCCAGCTGTACAGCTGCGTCCTCACTCCTCAAAGGCACAACTCAACTGATCTGCTATCAGTCTGACTCTGACTGATCACAGAAGGTCTTTCCTTGGTCACTAAAGAAAACCCACAACAATCTGGACCCTCTCTGCACCCTCAGCAGATGAGCAACAACTCCCTTACGTCCCACACATGTGACGTGTTGCTGCTCACGTCCTCCTCCAGCTACTCACTCTATTGTTGTTGTTGCTGCTCTTCAGTCTTTGAAGATGCACAGTGGTGACTCTCTCTCTCATTGCCCTGAAGATGGATCTCCTCACTCTCTGAGAATCTGATCTCTCACTACCCTCAAGAATGCACCCCCAGCTATCTCAGATGGCACGCCCTCCTTTGGTGAACTGGTATTCACAGCTGCTCTGATCTCCTGATGTACACAAAAGATAATGACTTATGCACCCTCGGTGCCCTTTTATAAGTCAACTTGAAATTAGGTCACCAAAACCCTAATTAGGGTTCCAAAACCCTAATTTCACTTTTGGTGCCAAAAATCAAAATTGCATGCATGCACTTTTGCATGTAACTGACAAAAGTGACTAGATACACCGCATGTTTCCACTGCTGGATCCATGAATCATGGCAGAGTGCATCTCACACTCTACCCTTCTGCCTGAGCTGATAAGTGCCTCCATGCCAGGCAGTCTGCATGGAGGACATCCTGAGTTACACCATAACTCAACACTCCCTCTTAACGAGGGATGTCCGACCACAACTGATGCCTGGATCCAACAAGTCCTCTGCTGCAGTAAATGCTACATATAAACTGACTACCTTTGTTGCCCTCTAACCTGTAGTACTCTGATCCTCCTCCATCCTGGTGGTCTCAGAGAGAGCCTCTTGCTCTCTCTCTCAAACCAAATCATTGACCCTGGGCTCAAACTCCCTCTGAGTCTTTGTTGCAGCCAACCTCTAAAGCTATCATCAAGCGGATCAACTGATCGATACCTGACCTCCCTGCCTTGAGATGATTCAGCTCGATCCTAAGCTAAGTCCATCTCAGTCATCTCATACCAACTCAATCTCTGGCTAGTGTTTGAATGAGCATCTTGCCCATATCTCTGCTCGATGGATTGACTGTGCAAGGGCTCATCCTGCTCCAACTCCATCTCAGAGTTTGATGAGGACTCTGACAACCACCCAGTTGTACCTGAAGTAGGTCTTCCCCGCACCACATATTTTCCATCAATCCAGTGGCCCTTCAACACTGGGTCAGCTCCCATGGGATAAGTGAATATCAACTGTCTCTGAAACACTACAAAGAATCCCGCATCATCCAAAGATGATACTGAGTATAATCACTCTCAATCCTGGGATGTACAAAACTCAGCCTACCTCTAGTAGTTCCCCACAATCTAGTAGGAACCTGACTCTTCTTACTCCTCGGATCACATGCCCTATGTCATCATAATCTCTGAAGGTATGCTCAAGAGTATCCTAAACGAATATGAATGCTTCTCGCATTCCAGTCATATGACTGCAGTGCTTGCAGTCCACAAGCCATCTCTCATCACTCTGCACATCAGGCTGACCACTCTCATGACCCCGAACAAAAGAGGCAAGTGAGAGCTCCCTCTCAAATCTGTTGGTGAACTCATCCACCTCTTCAGTTGTTGCTGCCTACTCATCCCTCTTCTCCTTATTCTTCTTTTTATGAGGGCATTGACCTGCATAATGCTTGTACTCATTGCATGCAAAACATCTGACCTTACTAAGGTCTTTCTTCTGCGCACCTCTCTTGAACTTCTACTTACCCTTCGCGGCAAGTGCCACATCTTCCTCTTCTAGTGCTGTAGAAGAAGACCCCGGAATGTACCCTCTTCGGGTCTCCTCTTGTGTGAAATCATCCCACTTGGGGAGGTTTTCTCCGGTACCAATAGATTCAACAAATACTGCCCATGATTTAGTCACACCATTCAGAGCTTGTCGAACTAACTCTCCATCCTCCACTTTCTCCCCCACAGCTGCCAACTCATCTCTAACCCGAGTTATACGAGTTAGATAGGTGACCATCTCCTCATCCTTGACCATCTTGATGCTCTTCAGTTTCTCACTGGCATGAAGATGGATCTCCTCACTCTCTGAGAATCTGATCTCTCACTGCCCTCAGGAATGAGCCCCCAGCTATCTCAGATGGCAGGCCCTCCTTTGATCAACTGCAACTCACAGTTGCTCTAATCTCCTAATGCACACAAAAGATAATGACTTATGCACCCCTAGTGCCCTTTTAGAAGTCAACTTGAAATTAGGTCACCAAAACACCCCAGTGCACTTTTGCAAGTAACTGATAAAAGTGACTAGATACACCGCATGTCTCCACTGTTGGATCCATGACTCATGGCAGAGTGCATCTCACACTCTACCCTCCTACCTGAGTTAATAAGTGTCGCCATGCCAGGCAGCCTGCATGGAGGGCATCCCGAGTTACACCATAACTTTGCATCATGGAAGTGCCCACTGTTTTTACTCAAAATGATGTTTTGTTGGCCATACATATGAAGAGTGTGGCCAAAGCAAAGATCATCAATGTTACACACAGATACATTGCCAAGAGTAGGGGACACATTCCCCATGCTCCAAGGTTGTAGTTGCTCCAGTGGAGATGTTTCCCATGTCCCCTATTGGATGGGGACGCAAGGTAACACAGTAGGGAAGCTCCCCCTCAAAAAATGAGATGCTCCCACACTCTCTGTTGACAATGAAATTAAATCTAAACCACAAGTAGATGAGGAAGAACCTAATGAGGCACAACCCAGGTTGGTTGGTTTGTCATTGAGTATTCTAGCTAGTGTAAATAATTCCAACTCAAATTGCAACATTTCCATGGTTGGTCCTTATTCCTTCATGTAGCAGCGGGATGCAAAGACTATTGAGACATTGCCTTGAGCAATGATACTCAAATGTCATTTGACCTATCCTTAGATTAGTTATCTTAAGACAGATCTATATCTTCTTAATTTTCTAAATATAATGAGAAGTATAATGGTGATAGATGATTTGTGTATTGTGATTATTATTTTGTTACATCATTGTATCATTTATGATTTATTATGTTACATATAATAATGTATGTTAATGGCACATTGTTATTTTTAAAATTTCAATGATTTATGTTTCGTTTTCATATTTTAGTATTTCGAGATCAGTCCCCTAAGTCAAAGACCCCGACGCCCCCTATGACATTCCCTGGAATTTGTGAGGTGCTTCCACACATGCCGCATATGCATCTACCCGCTTCCGCATCATGGAAACATGGTGGAACATTGAAGATAATCCTTATGTAGACAATGAAGGACCATTTGGTCCCTCACATCATGAGGAAGTCAACTGATGAGATGTATGCAGCATTGATCTCTCTATATAAGATAGCAGAAGTATCCCGGAAACTGCTTCTAGAGAATCAACTCTCTCATACACACAAGTTACACAGACACAATATCAAGTTACTTGATGAAGATTACCTACATCAAAGATCAACCCATGGCCATCGAAATGAAGCTCAAGAATGAGGATTTGCTCCCTATCACAATGAATGGATTCTCAAAGCCATGAGAATTCTTCGTGTAGAGTGCCCATCACCTTGAGCACATCACCACATTTGAGAAGCTATGGGATGCTTTCATCCAAGATGAGACAAAAGGAGCAACAATCTCAATCAGAAAATGAGATCTCGAACAACGCCCTCATTGGTAAAGTGGGGAAGAAGAGAAACCCAAGAAGGATCACAAGAAACATTGGTGTTCCTCAAATCATCAGAAGAAAGACTTGAGTCATGTGAAATGTTTCAAGTGCCACAAGATGGACCAATATGCCTCTGAATGTCCTAAGAAGAAGAAGTCAAAGGGCAATTAGCAAAACGAATTTGCAAGGAGTAAAGAAGCTTCCACAGTGGATGAGTTGACATCCAAGCTTGAGACTGTGTTAACAAAGGTACTGTCTTCCCACTGACACCATCTATGGTGTAAGGTGGTATATGCGCAGTGGAGCATCCAAAGACATGCCATTCAAAAAGAAAGGTTTCAACAAACTTAAGTGCGACAGGTTAACATACAATTCGAGATCATTGATGATGCTATTGAATTTTAACATTAGCAGAAATACCTAAAAATTTGCAGATTAACTTAAACAAATAACAAGTGCAGTAAAATAATGTTCATCACATCAGCACAATGGACACAAGAGCTTTTCACTTGGGAAACCTTCAAAGGACAAAAACACCAAAAAGCATTAGTACCTCATCTCATAAATGAGATGACTTAGGAAATTCTTCAAAAAGTTCCTCAAACCCTAATCTGGGTTAAACCATAATTTACAGTAAGATTTTCTTAGTAAAAATCAGAGCAAGGGTTTCAAACCCTAGTAACTGAAATTTCCAGATCTGACTGGAAAAGATCAGTACTGTCCAAAACAATAGTCTGCTAAAAAATGTCAGATCTACCCAAAAATGTCAGATCTGCCAAAAAATATCAGATCTGTCCAAAAATATCAGATCTGCCCAAAAATATCAGATCTGCATTATGGTTGCCCGGATCTGGAGGATGATTGCCCAGATCTAAAGATCTGAAGGTGGTTGCCCTAGATCTGAAGTTGGCTGCCCTAGATCTGAAGAAGAATGTTCTGGATCTGAAGATGAATGAAACCCTAGCTGAGGGTTTTGACTTCACATGAATGATGATGCCCTAGCTAGACTCATCCATGCTAGGGCACAATCATGAACTTTCTTCACCTATGAGATCTTCTCATTTGTAGCAGTACCTATGAGAGCAAGAGCATATATCATAATGAAATTTCTTGATCTTCTTTTATAGCCTTTAGTCACCTATAAGTGGACCAAAATTAGGAAAGATAAAATAATAATATTTTATTCTTGTCCTAATTTCACTTCTACCTTTTTACCAGAAGTCCTTGACTTTTACCAAAAGTCCTTATTTATCTTTGACTTTCACCTATGGTCCTTTTCCTGTGGTCCAAAAGTCCTTATGTATTTTTTACTTTCACCAGAGAATTCAGCAAGCTACGATAGAGAAATATGGACAAGCACAGGAACAACAGAGGAGAACAAACATAGAAAACCCAAAGGGGGAAGCAGAAATGTGCAAGGCCAAATGACAAAATTATACGTGAACATACGATGGAACATAGACATGGGGAACAAATGAAGAAACGGCAAGGGAAGCTCAAAGGATGGAACATAGACACATGGGGGTACAACAATTGTGAGGGGCTTGACATGGTAGTTGTGGAAGTGAATGTAATGACAGAGGAGAGTAATGTACAATGCAATGTGAAGCGAATGATAGTGAGTGTGGCAAGGACCATCTGGTTCTAGTACTAGAAATGGTGCGAACTTGAAATAAAAGCAGAAGATAACAAAACAGAAGATGGTGAATGGCGGTAAGGTCTCCTTTCAAGTAGGAAAAGGCTGCAAAATTCCCAAGCAACTTGATGGAATACTCAATAAACCTCATCCAAAATTACCTCAATTAGCTCCTTTGATAGAGAGAGACCAATAGGAGTCGAGCAATAAAAAAAGACTCCACCTATCTAAAGCAAACAGGGGACGTTCAATGAATCAACCTCTAGGATATGTGTGTAACTCTGTCTAAGCCAATTACCATGCATAAGAAAAGACTGCATAGTCATCTATTATTCAATGTCTGTATATATCTTATACAAGTGTAAAACAAGGAATGAGCCTGCAAATGATTAAATAACAATCTACAAGTTGCATACAATATCTTCAAAACAGCTTTGACTATATTCATAATTTACAGCCAAGAGGTGATTTCTACATATGTGTTAGTCATATACGATTATAGATCTCAGAGACTGCCATTTAACATATACTTGTGTTGGGAATATCCTACAATTTAAAAAGTAATCTAGAAACTTTCCATCAAAAACAAGAGGGGTGCACTAGCATATCTCCTACACAACTGGAGTTGGGATGTGGGCACTGGGAATACAAATGACAAAATCTGGTCAAAAGGGCTATCTGATACAACACGCGTATCCAAGTTTGAGGCATCCAGCTATGTTCAAAATGTCGAATAAACTGTCTAGGATCTTATAGGATTTGTCTCTTTGAAGGTGAATTGCAGTCAAAAGTCGGTATTTTTTATTATCAAAGGACACAGCCTTGGTTTCAGAAAGCTTTGCCTCAAAGGACACAACCTAAGTTTTGTGAAGCTTTGCTTTGAAGGACACAACCATGGTTTTTCTCATACTTGTTCAGGTAGATTTCAAATAGTAATGGAAAATCAGGGAAACTGGGATCAACTCGAATGTTAGAAACTTAGAATAACTGTTCAAACGTTCCCAGGTTGTCCAAAGGGAGCAAACTACACTGGTAGAATCTCGGAATACTAAAAAGCCCCATATGATGCAGGATTAATATTAACGCCATAAGAAGGTTATGAAAGACTCATTTCAAAGTCTTGAAACTTGTAAAGACATAGTGAACTTTCAAATATTGATATCTGGCTTACTCATTAATAGCCATGCTTATGAGGAAATAGTCTATAGTCTACTAAGAACCCGGAGTGAAACCCTCCTGTCCCTTGGCCTTGCTACTGTCTCTGGTTACAATCTTCAAAATATGCAAACATAAAACAGTAAACAGAAAAGTTCTAAGTGGATTGCACGCCATTTTAACAACATGCCATATCTTGAAAGAGGCAAAGTAAAGTGGCCAGTTTGAATAAAAAGGAAAAGTCAACTTACCAGCAGGTTCAAAGAAGTTAGCACGCATGGGCGGCCTGTTTGAATTGATTACAACATGAGTCCTCCAAACATGTAAAGAACCATCTTTAGAGAGTGTAATCAGAAATTGCCTCAAAGAATGCCATGCAACTGCAACAATTGGATTTGATCCCACATGGGTACTGCATTTTCAGAAAGAAACTAATCTAAGATTAAGGATGAATACAGAAACATAGCTGCGAAAACATACAACAATAAAATTTTCAGGGCATTTCTAGCTTGGGGAAACTTTAGATCACTGTACATGACAGAAGTTTACTCGAACTAAAAAAAAAAATTCAGGCTGCTCCAAAGAACTCCCTACAATTATTTCAAGCAGGAAATCTTTAAATTAATACATCATTTTCACAAATTTATTACAGGGAACATTTTTTATGGACTAAAGCACACCATGACTTGCGCTTATTAATAAAATACGTTAACATCATTAATGTCCATACCATGAATCCAATGGCTTCAATAACTATAACCATCAACCTTAGATATCACTAAATCAAAGTAAAAAAATAAAGGTTAATTATGAGAAGTAAAAATATGAAAGAGAATTGAAAAATGATCCCAACTAAAAGATTTCACTTTGTGCTTTTGCTTATTTCATGTTCAGTAATAAGTGTCATTGTGAATGTTTTAAAAATCAGAAGCAGAACCTGAACCGGCCCAGGATCAAACTGTACCAGAACTGGAACCAGCTACCTTACCACTTTATTAAAAAGTACATAAAATATGCAGAATCTAAGACATCTCTTAGTGGAGGTTGCCTGGAAACTAATGTTAAATAGCAATTTAAAACCTCAAAACTACATTTTAAGTTTGTAAACTTGACCTTGCAGTTGCACAGATCCTCAAATGAGAGAAAATTATGCAAGCTGTATCTTTTGTCCTTTGTTTTCCTTGTATAGTAAAGTTTGAACTTCCACTCAAAACTTTGAAGAATATTTTCAAGCTAGTCACTTTGATTTCCCTGTATCGTAAAGTTTGACCTTCCACTAGGAACTTAGAAGAACATTTTCAAGCCAGTCTTTTTGTAAGCTTGGGGGAATATTGGTTAATGCCCTGGTTTTGCACAATATGTCTTTTTCTTTTTCAGTATCACAAACTCCTGAGTCCTTAATTACCAAAGAATATGTGAAGAGTCTATACCTCGTATGATTTGGACCACTGAAGCTAATACAATCTCATTAATTAGTAATCCGAGGGCTGGGAACATGTCCCCTAGCAACATTTAGTCAAATAAGCCCAAGGTCATGTTGATTTTTGAGCAGCATCAAGAGCCATTATCGAGGAGAATGGAGACACCAGGTCAGTTACCAGAAATTTGATTCAATCTGGGAATGAAAACTCAGCCTGGGGCTACGAGCCATTCTCTGGGAGAATGGAGGCACTTGGTCAGTTACCAAGTAGTTGACATTGGGTCAACTTGATGCAGCCTAGGGTTGAGGCACCTGGTCAGTTACCAGGTCATCACTAGAAACCCTAGACTGGATCTAGGCAAGTGATGTACTCCTCTTGGTCAATAAGTGATGGGACCTTCTCAAGGGACTGGCCACCCCTTGTTGAGATACCTAGCACACGACCATGAAGTCAATGAGGAAAACAAGATAGCACAATTAATAATCCTCCTTATTTTTGATGATGTATTTCGAGCTGTCATGAAGACCAAGAAGAACTCTTGAGTTGACTTCGTATGGTCTTAAAACCACTTGAAGAACCAAGAAACCCTTAAGGGTCCATGCATTCTCAGTATTGACCCAAGTACCCTCTAAGTAAAGGACCAAGTGATAAAAGATTAAAAAGTAAAAGTCCAATGGTCAAAAGATTAAAAAGATTAATAGACCATAAAAGATTAAAAATAAAATAAAAGTCAAATAGTCAAAAGATTAAAAAGATGAATGGACCACAAAAGATTAAAAGATTAATGGACCATAAAAGATCAAAAGATTAAAATGGTTTCCTACTTTGTGGAATCACCTTCCATTGGTGAACTATAAAGAAAGTTACTCCTGATTTGTTATTATCATCTAAGATCATCTCATCTCTGAGAAAGAAAGTATTTATGGGTTTTATCTGCTGCTGCTTCTTTCTCTCTATTTCTCACACGTGTGATGTGGATCAAGATCAAAAGACATCTGTGAGGTCTGTCCCAGCTGTATAAGGCAGCCATGAAGTCTGGTTCACTATCTTGCAGCAGGCAGCAGCCCTTCAGGGCTTGACTTATGTGTGCCTAACCCTACTAGGGTCTTCTCCAAACAGAGTGAGCCCTATCTCGGGGTTTCTGCAGCAGACCGAGCCCTATCTAGGGCACTCTACAACAGTCCAAGCCCTGTTTAGGGCATCCCACAGCAGACCAAAACTCAGTGCAGCAGGTAGCATCCCTTTAGGGGCCTCTTCCAGGCTGAGCGAATTTGTTTGGGGACTGTTCCAGGCAGCTAACAGCAGTGTAAAGGCTGATACTCAGCCATCAAATGTACTGGGTATTTATCTCAGTACAGTCAACAGTAGCCAACGGCAGCTCATCTTGGTGCTTGGGGTTTGAATAAAGTAAACTAGTGGCAGCAGACTTGCATAGAACAGCCATTCTACAACAGGATTCTTGTGGTATGTGTGTGCCCTAGAGGCAAATACAAAATTGATGTAAAGGTTTGCTCATGCACAAACTCAATCATCTCATTTAAAGGATGAATTTTTAATTGTTTTGGGGTTTTTGTCCTTCAAAGGTATCCCCATGAAAAATCTGTGTTATTGTGTTTTATCTTGTGGATGAATGTTTATCTTTCTCATTTTTAAAGTCTACAATTAATAAAAGAGCTGTCACTGCTATCAAATTTATATACATGTTAAAAATTAACAGGTCCAAGATCACATAAACAAAGAGTCCAAGGTCACATAAACAAAAAGAACAGAGTTAAGATAGTTCACTGAGGATGACATCTACCAGCATAGATCCACCATCTTACACTCAGATCTATCAAGTAGCGAGAGGAATCCAATTTCTTGAGGTCTAATTTCTTTTAACATTAAATTTTTTACATGTTCAGAAAAAATTTACATCTCAAGAAAATTGATCCCTTTCCATGCTTGATAGATCTATGTTTAAGATTGATCTATGCTTTTTATTTTTGTATATTATGAGCCAACATGGATTTTTTAATAACTTTTTATTTGATTTTAAATTTTTATTTTATCAATTTACTTTTTATTTGGTTTTATTTAATTATTTTATGAGGCCACATGATTTTTTAAATTATTTTTTATTTTTGGTAGCATAATGTTAGGAACGTGACAACATCTCCCCCATACTGGGCTGTAGAGCACCTCGCTACTCTCGATGCAATAATACTTTAGAATGAAGAGACAGAGGAGAAGATATGGAGACTGTTACCATTACCAGCTACCAGCAAGAAAAGCTTGTATTTTTACATTTTGAAACTCCAATAACTGTAGATTTATACACAACATACATCATGGTATGCAAAATGTATTTCTACAAGGGTCTTTATGAATCCTACTGAAATCACACTACTGAGAAAATTTAAAATGATTGCTCGAGAAGACTTACATTCCAATCATATTAGGCCTTGCTTGAACAGATACGTCCCATGCTAGAAGAGTGCCACGTCTATCACCAATGAAAACCCACTCCAAAGTTGGATGAAATGCAAAAGCTCCAGCTCCAACAAGCTTGATAGAATTATCAACTGCAAAAATAAGTTAAAATAAAAACGATAACCCAAATTGTATCTTATGGGTGAAAATTTGAGAACAGGAAATCATCCATATGAAATGCAATAGATTGATAATTTTGGACAGGCAAGCTACTTGAAACTTTGAAAGTACTTTCAAAGGCAAAGGCAATAAAAAGGACATTTATATTGGGACTCACTCTGCAGAGTATAATGAACTGCAAATGTCTGGATATTGTAAGCCCTAACCAAACCATCTGCATATGCAACATACTGCCAACACACAATTTTTAAAATATTCAATCAGTTTTCTACCCAAATATAATATCATCTTGAATAGAATGACAAGCTAAGGCTTTAGCAAAATCAACACTCCTAGAATTTAAAGCAGGGATAGCAAACTTCACATACAAAGAGTGGGCTCCGTGGATGGCAGGCAAGATTAACAACAGGTTTCTTGAGATCTGTCTTTATCTTTGTAGGCGCCCTTCCACCTTCAACAGTTCCCACAACTTTCACATATAACAAAAGCTTTTGATCAGTCATAAATCTGCACAGTTTAATTTATATACTTTCTGTCTAAACTTTAAACCAACCACTTTATCATAAAACTAGGATTCACAAAAGCATCTCAAGAAAGCATCTACATAGTATGGAAAAGTACACATCGACGTAACATGGCATCATGGATTGGATGGGCACGGAGCAAGCACGTGACCAAGATCCAGTAGTGAAGCTGGTTAAAACGAGACGCCTAAGTTTCTATGTATAAAAGGAGGTGGCTTATGACTGGGGGCGAAACCATCAGGGGACCAGTGTATGAAGGCAAAGGGACAATTACAAATGAATTCTTGTGGCTAAGAAGATTATGGAGGATACTAGCAGATACAAGTCTTGGGTTGGTCTTGGTGGTCTTTCTAATAAGATACCCTGAGTTTGGGGGAAGAGGAGTTAATGATGTGGAACAACATTGGTTCCTCTATACATACTAGTCTGCTGCCTTGTTTTATATATTTAGCTGCTATAAACACACTGTACTAAAGGACGGAATACATTTAGGAAGTTTATCCTGTACAGTAAGAATTATAATAGCAGTGTCAGTTCCAGCATATAACTTGGCTAAGTATCTGACAAGAAGATGCAGTGACCAGCATTTTACTGCAGCCCTTCAATGTTAGGAATGCTCCATTCACATTTATATCCTTACATTTGTGTGCATGATGTTCACTGCTTCGTCATGATTTGTAGTTTGTCTGTACCAAAGCGGAACTACAATTGCAGCTAGCCAAGTAACTGAAATAATAAAGCTCAAAATCACAGGAATAAAAATACTTAAAATTCTTGTCTCTCTATGTGAAGTGATCATATTTAACAGTCCATGAATCTGCACAATTTCCTTCCAGATCAAATGCGTGCAATCTTTGAGGACCTGACCACCAAAATAAAAATTACATCAAATCCCTGTTGTGTTCAAGCTAGCCCAAACACAAATCCACTGAGGTGTCCTGCCAAGGACCTTCAGCACTGGCAATGATGCATTCATTTGGTGTTCTGACCAATGTTGTGAGACTTGGACTTAACAAAACTATTTGAATGATTGAATGGATGAAGTGGGGTTAATAAACGTGATGTTTGGATCCATCCCACCACTATTGCTTAAAAATTGTAAATGCAAGTTCAATAGGAGAAGGGAGATGTTGGAGTTCTGTTACACTCCACAGGAGAATATAGTCCCCATATGGATCCAATTGTTACGAGGAGCTTTTGATGCTCTTGGATTAAGAATGCCATTAAATAGAGGAGCATGAAAAACCCTTGATATGGTTAATATACACTTTATCAGCATACTTGATACACAAAAGAGCCTTTAAATGATTTTTTGAAGGGAGGGCCCATGAATTGTAAGACAAAAACCATATTTGGGGCATTATACTTAATAAGGATGAGATTAGCGCTAGGACGATCTTCATTATTAATCATAGCATTAAGTTATGAACAGGTCATACCTACTGAAAAATGGAGCCAAAAGTTATGATTTTAAAGCCATTGTGAGGTCGGCCTCAACCTAGGAGAAAAAAGATATTATAAGTTAAAACATTGAAGTCACAAAAGGGTCAATAATGATGTGTTCAATTAGAGGATAAAGGGTGTACTACGTCCGAAATCTCTCTTGGGATGTGCATCCTAATGTAGTAGGGTGCCAAGTGTCTTCTAAACCACCATCAAGCAAGAAAAGGGGCTCATCAAGGAAAGCACCCTAATTAGGGTTGAAGATGAGGATGAAGGCTATAAATAGTAAACACTAGAAGGCAAGGTGCAAGAAGGGTGAAAGAAGTATGCAGAAGTTCAAGAGCATAATTGAATGGTCAATCTACTAACTACACCAATCTTAACCCAGAATTTTACATGCTTTTCAGGACCCAAAGACTTGGTGAAAATGTCTCCAGTTTGGTCCTCTGTGGGACAATACTACATCTCAACAGGCTTTGTATGCTCGTGGAATGATGGGTTCTTGGCTAGCTTGAGCACCCCTTAATTGTCGCAGAATAGGGGTGTCATCTCTGCCTGCTACATTTTCCTGTCTGAAAGCATCGTCCTGAGCCAAACTGCCCCGCATGCTCCTTTCAATGCTCCTCAATATTATACATCTGTCAATGAAAGGGCTATTCCCTTATGCTTTTTGTTGTTCCATGTGACTGCACCTATTATAAGGGTGATTTTCTTTCATCCACACAATCTTCCCAATAGGAATATGTATACCCACACAACCTAGGTTTTTGTTACCAATTGTACAGAATGCAAAATCCAAGTGTCCCTTTCACATATCTCAACACTATTTTAGCTAATGGCCCTACTATGCTTCTCAAAATCAAGAGAAGATTGCTCACAAGTAGCCAATAGCGCATGAGGAAAAGTGGCTTTAAAAGGCTGAGTACCCTCTAAAAAGTGTCTAGTACTTCTTCCTTCTACCTAAATAAAGAATTACCAATATCAAGAGAAGAGTGCTTGTGATAGGAGATGCATTAACAAAAGGAAAAAGTTGTTGTAAGAATTGTTAGGCATCCCCTTCCAAAGATTCAAGTAATGCTTTCCTCTCTGTTACACTGCACCTGTACCCAGCGCAACTTCAAATGTGCCCCAAGGAGAGAGAGGCCATTTTTTTAACTAGGAGGGATGTTATTCAGCAGTGGTGGTTATGGTTGGCCCTTTTGGTCCTTCCTTTAAAAGTACTATGGCTTAATGCCACTGTTGACTACCCTTTGTTGGGGTTTTTAACCCTGAGGTTGGTGTCTGAGGCTACTAGGAGTTGATCACTAGGTCACATGACCCCACACCTTGTTTCCTTGCACTGGTGGACTTTGCTTCAGCTACGAGACCTTGGTCTCCCTTCACAGCCACCTCAGACACCATCCTAGCCCTTCAGCTGACTAACGCTCTCTCTCCTTGGGCTCCTTCCTCAGAGGACGTCATCCTTCCTCCTAAGCAGTATTGTTGCTTTTGAGGGGGGGCGTTGAGGGATTTACAGCATTTTCGGGGTTAGACGAGGCATGACGCCCTCCCTCCAGCTCACTCCAGCCTTCCGTTCAGAGTGATTAGTTTATTTTTAGTGGTTTTAAGCACCTAGGGTAAAAATACCCAAGGTAGCCTATTTTAAGCTTAGTTTAGGACATTTTTGAATTATTTTATATTATTTTTGTCATAATTTTAAGTTGACATTTTATAATTTCAAATAGACATTTTAAAAGGCATGTCGGCCTGGATATTTTTGTAAAGTGACTGTGAGAGGCTATTAATAAACCTCTTCTCACTTCATTTGAACAAAAGATAAGAGGGATCAAATAATATGCACTTATTTTACCCTACTAGGGCTCTTTGGGAGTGATGTGCCCCTCTTGAGGAAGATGATTTTATGGGTTTGATGGCAATTTCTTGAAGTTTCTTTTGTTTTATGCTCCTTATAAAGGTGATGCTATGATTTGTTGGATGAAAACTTGCACAAGGAGGTATCTAGGATTTTTCTTGTCTCTCTTTGTTAAATGTTGATGAATGATGTATGTTTATGGATTGAATGGTAGCCATTAGAGCTGCATTTTGTCTTGGCTAGATCATTTTTTCAACCTTTAGTCACCTTGGTTTGTAGAACTGCGTCCCTCATAGGAGTCCTAGGGTTAGAACCTTTGGCCTTTTGGTTTTGTTGTCAAACCTAGGATAGGCTTCTGAAAAGGACGGCTAGTCACCTCCTTAAATGCTCTAGGGTTAGGGTAAAACCTGGGACCCTTGTCCCCAAGGCCCAAACCTCTTTTCTTTCAAATCTCTTGCATTTGCATGTGAAAATTTGCATTTTCAAGGTAGAAGTAGGGTTAGAAGTAGGTCTGCAATTTTATGTTAAAAACCCTAGAAAATCAAAAAAAAATTGATATTTTGCCTTCCAAAAATTTCAGCCCTTTGCTACAATTTTGCCCTGCCCTATTTGTCCCTAGAAACCCATGGGCGAAATTTTAAGAGCCCTAAAACTAAAAATAAAAATCCTAAAACCTAAATTCTGCCCTAAAAATCCCTAAAACAGTCCTAAAATCAGACCTTACTAGCCCTACAGCCTCCTTCCCTTCATCTCCCTAGACCCCTCCACTCCTTTTCTACCCCTCAACCTTCCTTTCCTACCCTTGGTCTCCCGGTTCTGGTTAGGTACTTGGCTGATCTTTTTAATCACGTAGTGCGGGAAGGATTTCCACCGGTCTGGTCTCGTCACATCATCCATTCGATTCACAAGTCCAGAGCCACTTTTGAACCTAACAACTACAGAATGATCATGGTAGGCCACATGTTCTCAAAACTCTATGCCACAATTCTTCATATGAAGCTTTCCAGAGACTTTGAACAGAGAAATCTTAGAGCTCGGGGTCAAGCAGGGTTCAGACCAGCACATCAAACTATTGATCACATCTTTACTCTCCGAGCAGTGATTGAGGAGGCACGTCACCGCTCCTCGAAAGTCTATTGCTACTTTGTAGACTTCCAAAAAGCATTCGACTCAGTTCCTAGAGAGGACTTATTGCAGCGACTCAAAAACATGGGCATCTCGCCGATCCTTCTGATAGCCATTATGTGTCTTTACGAGTCCGTTCAGGGCCGCCTTCGCACAGCACAAGGGCTATCCGAGTTCATCCGCAGCACCATTAGGGTGAAGCAAGGTTGCCCGCTTTCTCCCACTCTGTTTGGAATCTACATTGACGGGTTGGAGGCATTCCTCTAGGAGCACACACAGGAAACAAATGGATGCCTACTCCACCAGGTCCTGATCTCTATCCTGCTTTTCGTCGATGACATTGTACTCCTTTCTTCCTCTCCGGAAGGTTTGCAAAGATAGCTTGATGCTCTAGCCATGTTCTATGAACTCCGGAAGCTGACGATGAATCTAGGCAAAACAAAGGTTATGATCTTCAATGGGACAAAGAAAACCTCGAACTTTTGTTTCCTATTCAAAGGAGAGGAAGTTGAGATCACCAGTACCTATACTTATTTAGGTGTTCAGTTTTCTGGGCCCCGCTTCAGTCTTCGGCCAGCTGTCCAGCCTTGAATCAACAAGAGGTACGGGTCTCTAGCCCTCCTCGAGAGACAGTGCTTCCGTCACCACTTCCAGAATATCTCATCCAAAATCGACCTACTAAATACTTTGATCCGCCCCACTATTCTATATGGATCAGAAATTTGGGGGCCCTCCTTACTAGAGTCGGATTGGGTATCAGCTGAAAGAGTCCAGATCCTCCTTCCCCGACGTATCATAAGGTGCAAGCAGACAATGCCACAACACATCATCCTCGTTGAATTTGGAGCCCAACCCTTCTGCCTCGAGACAATTTTCAGATTGGTCTCCTTCATACATCGGATCCGAGGTTTAGCCGACTCTTCAAAAGCCCGGGATAGGTACCCGTATTTAGCTTATTGCTCTACTCAGACTATTGCTAGTGCTACCCACCCAAGCAGGGCCAAGTGTTGGTTCACAAGGGTCTCGAGCCTCCTTGCTTTAGTGGGGATCCAGTTAGATCGTCTTCCCCCGTTCCAGTACTCACTAGATGCCCCGGGTCACCTTCTACCTATCCGACAAGAATTGAATAAGATCATCAAAGAAGATATTTACAAGCAGTTCGTTCAGGTCACCTAGATCAACCCCCCGAGAGGACTACGCCCACAAATGGCCTTTTATGTTGAACACTTCTTGGAGATCAGAGACGGGCTCATTGTCCAACCCAAGTACACGCTTCACCACTAGATGCATGCCCTTCGAATCCCTCTCGAACAGTCTAGAGTAGGATCACATAGACTCTGCGTAGAGTCAAACCACTAGATCGATAGAGCAGATAGGTTCTACCAACTGTGCCACCTACGGGAAGTGGAAACCGAGTCACATTTTATCTTCAGGTGTTCTGTCTACTATGAGATCAGAGGACGCTTCTACTGCTTGTTTAGAGGGCCCCAAACTCTAGCCGCTTTCTTTAGATACACCGATCAGATATGTCTAGCGCTTTATATTCAAGAGGCTCTCAGGCTTCGAGCCCAGATCCTTCAGCCTCCCACTAGACCGGACACCACACAGCGGCTCACCGCTTTCTTTGGCATACTTCCGGCATCCAGGGGAACAAACAGATCCACTGATCCTGATATCGACCGAACCCCCAGATCAGTAAAGGTTGGGGGCTCTCGACCCACGAGATCTCAACAAAAGCCCCACACCAGACCTCCCTCCAGGAGAGGTCCAGGACCATCCAGATCACAACGACAACATCTTAGAGGACGACCCGCGCCTACCGGCCCCGATTCAGGACAGCAAACACTTCTACAGTTCTCTCAGTTTTCTTCGTTCGGCCTCGGATGTTAGGAGTATCAGACCTTCCTCGACCGTCTCGACCCCTGGATCTTGTCCACTTGAGCTCCTTTGCCCCTGTGCAGGACTACATGATTGGAATGGGACCAGAACAGGACTTCTCCCATGCTCCCAGGTTATGTTGTATTTCCTTTCTCTTTAAGGAAGATCGTTTGACCCTCCCACATGCATAATCTATCATTGTAACCGACAGTCCCGTTGACCTACTTTGTGGTCATTAGTGGACATTAATAAAATTATCTTATCTTATCTTATCTAAACAGACCTTGGCTGCCCTTTTAGGACAGTCCTTTGTGGACTGTGCAGCCCTTTGTGGCTGCTCCTTAAATCTGCAATTTTATTGCAGACTGTCCACTAGTGAACAGCCCCCAAACACCTGAAACAAACACACAAACAGAGGTCGGAGGTTAGTCAAACAAGTGTTGGCAAGGGTTAGAATCATAATGTGTAATATGTATTGAATGCACACTGATTGGAACAATTCATACAGTACAGTTTCAGACTTAATTACAGACATACATAGTTTTATTTCCTTACATGGTCAGCCTTGTTGACTAAGTGATAATTGTTTTCCAAAGTGGCTAACAATCATGCTTATTTGGGTGATGTGCACTGTTCAAATACATTAAATGTTAGTACTTCTAACTACTCATTATTGCACTATTGGTTGTCCACTGTTTTATTCTATATCAGACTTAGTGGAAAGTGATTGGTTAATTGGATGGTTACATAGAGATGATGCTAGTTAGTGATTAAATAGGTTAAAAGTGTTTAGTTTGAAACTAGCTATTGAGTACTTCTTTACCAATCATAATCTACATACATTTGGAGTTTAAGTTAGCATGTCTTCTTCATTCTTAAATTGACTCCATAAAGGCACTGATCACTAACCCTTTCAAAAGAAGATATTATTTGGTGTTTAAGTGTCCTTACAGACTTGATATTAGGGCTCTCCCCTAGGTGGTTTCGACTTCCAAAGAAGTGTGGATAAGTGGCTAAGGTGACAATGGTCACTTTCTCCTGTATTTGCTTATCGGTGACTAGCCTTGCTAGTTCATCCGGTAACACTCTCCACTAATTCACCCAAGAGCTTTTGAAATGCAATATTCACAATTTACTCCATATGTTCAATATGATTGTCCAACTAACAACTCATTCTTTATACATCCGACAAATAGAAGCAAGTGTTGTCGTCTAATTCACACCTCCAAACGTGGAGAAGTCTCCAACCCACTTAGTGTGTCCTTGGGAGCAAGCTACGAGTCAAGGATCCATTGTCACCTCGATTCCCTGTAGATTTTTTATAGTTTTCAGCCACTGGTTTTAAGTAAAAATTATATCTCTGTTTATGACATTCTCAGAAAAATAAAGTGTTGGAAATAAACAAAAAATTTCAGACATAAAACATTGTTGTAACTAATCTTTTTCAGTGACAGTAAATAAAATATCAGCACGCCATTCAACACACAGAACACTAGTATTTTTGGCCAATGGCCCTGGAAAACCCCATAAGGGGAAAACCAGTCAGAGAGAGAGATTTTATTATTAGGAAATTTACAGCAAAACTCAGAATTTTTCAGACCAACTTATCTCAACCCAGAAGAGAAAATTTCTGCCTCATTTTCTGCGCCAAACAGAAAAAATCAAATTCAGATTTTTTTTCTCTGTTTTCTGCCTCGATTTCCATGCCGCTGTATGGACTGTACCGGACTGATGGGCTGTACAAACCTCAAAATCCGTGCCCAAGGAAAAAAATTCTCGAAAATCGTGCCCAGAAATCTGCATCGAAAAACATGCTTGTTGCTTCAAAAATCGTATCGTACGGACTGTACAAACCAGCAATAAATGCTGCTGTCCTCTCCTCGATTTTCGTGCCCTCTTTGCTGCTGTCCTCTCCTCGATTTGTGTGCTGCAAATTTTTCCTTTCTATCTCAGAAAATGAAACTTCTCTTCTCACTTCAATTTGCAAAAAGTAAGGCAAAATGCCTTTCCCATGCCTTTTTGAAAAAACCCTATGGTGAGTCTAATCTAACGGTGGAGATTAGACTAAATCAAGGGCTGAAATTAAATGCTCATATTTTATTTCTAAAATATTAATTTCACTCACCCACTTAAATTTATCAAAGAGTGACTTTAATGCTCTAAAGTCAAATTAAATGCTTTTACTTAAGTCATTTAATGCAAGGGTCACTTTATGTCCCCTCTCTAAGTGACTAAGGCAAAAGTCACTAGAGGAACACTTGCGTAGGTACAAAACTAACACTCCCTCTTACCGAGGAAGGTGTTATGCACCACTCCCAACTTGTCTCTGAAGAAGACAAACTTGCCCCTCCCTAAAGACTTCGTCAGTATGTATGCTACCTGCTCATCAGTGGAAATGTACTTAAGCGTGACTGCTCCTCTCTGAACATAGTCTCGGATGAAATGATATCTGATCTCTATGTGCTTTAACCGGTCATGAAAGACTTGATTCTCAGAGAGCTGGATGCAACTCTGATTGTCACAGTAGATCATCGTAGGCCTAAGCTCCTGACCAAATAAATTCACCAGCAACTTGCGAAGCCACAAGGCCTCGCAGCTGGCCAAATTAGCTGCCATGTACTCAGCCTCTACAATACTCAATGCAATGGACTTCTGCTTTCGACTGAACCACGACACTGCTGCCGAGCCCAAACTGAAACAACATCCGGAAGTGCTCTTTCGGTCTGCCACATTGCTTGCCCAATCTGAATCTGTATAGCCAACCAATCTGATCCCCTCTGACCTCCTGTAGTTCAAACCAAAATCCACTGTCCCTGAAAGATAACGCAACACATGTTTTGCAGCGACCCAATGCATACTCCTAGGCTCAACCATGAACTGGCTAAGAGTGTTCACTGCAAAACACAAATCTGGCCAAGTGTTGACCAAATACATCAATGACCCGATAAGCATACGATATAAAGTAGGGTCCACCAACTCTCCTTCAGAAGCATAAAGCTTCTTCCAGTTGGTGATCATAGGTGTCGACATAGGCCTGCAATCCTCCATCCTGAATCTCCTCAAAATATCAACCGCATGCTTTCCCTGCCCCGAGAAAATATGTCCAAGCTCCTACCAAACCTCCAATCCCAATAAATAATGCATCAACCCAATATCAGTCATCTCGTACTCCGCCGCAAGATCTTTCTTGCAAGCCACAATGGGTCTCTCTCTCCCTGTGATAAACAAGTCATCAACATATAGCAGAAGCACAAGCAGATCATCTCCAATCATGATGAAGTAGAGATTCGGATCTGCTTCACTCTTCTAAAACCCCATACTCAGCAAGTAAGAATCAATCCTGGAGTACCAAGCTCTTGGAGCTTGCTTCAGCCTGTAAAGGGCCTTCTTCAACCTGCATACATGTGTCTCTCTGTCATGTATGTCAAATCCCCAATGCTACTCAATGTAAATCTCCTCCTGTATGATCCCATTGAGAAATGCGGTCTTCACATCCATCTAATGGATCTTCCAACCCATTTCTGCTGCAATGGAGATCAAGCTCCTGATAGAAGTATATCGAGCAACCGGTGCAAAAGTCTCATCATAATCAATACCCTCAACCTATGAAAACCCTCGTGCTACAAACCTGGCTTTGTACTTCTCCACACCCCCATTTGTCGCATGCTTCAGCTTGTAAAGCCAACAAGAAGTCACCACTGACTTCCCCTCAAGTCTCAGAACAATCTCCCATACATCATTCTTCATGATGGAATGGTACTCATCCATCATGGCATCTCTCCATACCGAATGCTGGGAGGCCTCCTCAAAAGTAGAAGGCTCAGAATCTCGTGTACTAGCCACCAACAACATGCCCAATCTATCAGGCATCCTGATGGCTCTCACCAACTCCCTGGGTGTCCCAAACTCCTGAACTTCCTTCAAGGTATCTCGAAGCCACTTAGGTGCCTTCGTCCTTGGAGGTTGCTCCCACACTGGTCGATCATCATCTGAAGAACTACCAGAGGTGGAAACCCCAGTAACTCGTGAACCTGAAGCTAGTGTGCCAACACCATGTGTACCCTGTAATCTTGATCCTAATCCTGATCCCGATCCCCTGTAAGGTGTACCTGTAATAGTAGACCCACCACCTGTCCCCGAAGACCTTGCTGGCCTAACCACTAAACTTGGTGAATCTGTGCCAACACTCTGCGGTCCTGTAACCCCGAAAACCTGTGATCCTGACTGCTGCGTAGATGGAACCTGTGCCACAACCTGAGGTGCAGGGACCTGTTGTTCTCCCTACTCTGACTCTCTCGACTTCCTGAAGGCTCGCTCCTCAAACTTCACATCCCTTCTCACCACCACTTTCCTCTGAGAGGGAAGGTAAATACGGAAGGCCTTCGCAGTCTCATCATAAGCCCACAAAGATACCCTTCTCTACAGTGGGCTCCAACTTTGTCCTCTTCTCTGAAGGGGCATGAGAGTAAGTCAGACTACCAAATATCCGAAAATGGCCAACTTCAGGCTTCTTGCCCGAAAAGCACTCCTCAAGTGTCATGTTCCCCACTGCACAATGGGGACTCTTGTTCTGAAGGTGTACAGCGATGCTGCAAGCCTCAGCCCAGAGAAAGAAAGGAAGTGATTGGTCATGTAACATAGCTCGGGTTGCTCCAACAATGGACATGTTCTTCCTCTCTGCTACTCCATTCTGCTCTGGAGTATACAGAACTGTCAATTGTCTCCTGATGCCCTCTTGTCTGCAAAATCCATCAAACTCCTGGACGTATACTCACCCACGTTATCCGATCTCAAGACTTGGATCTTCCTCCCTATTTGGTTCTCCACAAGAGCTTTGAACTCTTGGAACCTCTGCAAGACTTCCTCAGACTTGTTGTTCTTCAAAAAGTAGATCCAGGTCTTCCTGGAATGGTCATCAATGAATGTCACATAATACTCATATCCTCTCAGGGACACAGAAGACATAGGTCCGCATAAGTCTAAATGTATCAAGTCAAGAGTACTTGCTGACCTACTATCACTGCTCGAAAAAGCAGTCTTGGTGTACTTTCCCAAAGCACACCCCCTGCACACATCACTATGCCCTGTGCTGAATTTTGATAATCCTGTAACCATGTGTCTAAACAACCCTAAGGCTAGATGATGCAAGTGAGCCATCCTCCTATGCCAAAGCTCACACAACTCACTGCTGCTGCTATGTGCTAAAGCATGTTGCGGCTAAAACAAGAGCCTATATAGTTTCCCACATCTCACTCCAATGGTGACTGAAGCGGATGGTCCTGCAGTCTTGGGAAACATATGCACGTGTCCATCTAGGAAACACACCCCAAGACCCTGATCCTCAATCATGGAAACTGACATTAGGTTCTTCTTCAGCCCAGGTACATACAATACATCCCGCAATACCATGGGACTCATCGACTCCCTCTGAAATGTAATGGTCCCACGTCCAACTGCACTGACTACTAAGTCATCTCCCAACACAACCTCCACATCTGTCTCTGCCTGTGAAAGCTCGGAAAACTCCCTCTGTCATCTGGCTCGAGGCTCCGCTATCTGTGTACCAAGCGTTGGAAGTAGATGCACTGTAAGAATGGTCTGTCACACAGGAAAACTCCCTTTGTCTGTCAACATCTGCACTGGTGAGAATGGATGCTCTCTCTCTCTCAATATGCCTAATGCATAAAGAAATCTCTCTCTGAAATCGTGCTGCAAAATCATCCATCTCAGCTGAAGCAGGTGTCTGCTGCTGCTTCTTCTTCTTGTTCGAACACGTAGCAGCATACTGTCCCATCTTGTGACATGCAAAGCACTTCACAATGCTCATATCCTTCTTCTGCCCATCTTGTTGTTGCTTGGCCCCACCCTTCTTGAGACCCTTCTTGCTCTTCTTCTTCCCCTTTGTTGTCAATGCCACATCCTCCTCATCTCCCCTACTAGTCGAACCATTGCACTGTAAAAAACCCCAACGAGTCTCCTCCTGAACAAAGTCATCACATACTCTTTCCCAAGATGGCAAATTCTCTCTGGCCACCAACCCCTAAACAAACACAGCCCAAGGTGCAATCACCCCATTCAGGGTTCTCCGCACTAACTTAGGACCAGTAATCGCCACCCCAACAACTACAAGCTCATCTCTCACCTGAGAGATCCTAGTAAGATAAGTCATACACATCTCACCTTTCACCATCTTGATGTTCTTCGGCTTCTCTCTAAGCACCATCTTCCTGTTTTCATTAGTACTCTGAAACAACCTGGGCAAAGCACTCCACATCTCATGTGCATGATCCTTCCTGAAAATGTGAGGAATAACATGATCTTTAATAGCATCCAAAATAATCCTCATGGCTTTAATGTCCTTCTTCACAAAGGCTGCATGTGCTACTGCATCAGTGGTAGCACTTGGAATGACAATGGGGTGAGCAGTAGTGTTGTTAACTGTCTCATCCCACAACTCAGGTCTCATCCCACAACTCATTCTCTCTCAACAAAAGGACTATCCTGGCCTTCCATGAGACAAAATTCCCTGCCACATCTAGTCTGTCTTCACTTCTCAACCCAACGGAAGTCATTTTTCCCAAAGAACAAGTTTCAGCAAAATGTGCTACTGTCACAAAAGTTTTCTCTGAATTCTGGAAATGACTGCTTCACTGCTAAAATTTAGTGTTATGCCCAACTTGGCTCTGATACCATGTAGATTTTTCACTAGTTATCAACCACCAATTATATCTTTGTTTATGACATTCTCAGAAAAATAAAGTGCTCGAAATAAACAAAAATTTTCAAACTTAAAACACTGCTGTAACTAATCTTTTTCAATGACAGTAAATAAAATATCAGCACGTCATTCAACACAGAACACTAGTATTTTTGGCCAATAGCCCTGGAAAAACCCACAAGGGAAAAACCAGTCAAAGAGAGAGAGAGATTTTATTATTAGGAAATTTACAGCAAAACTCAGAATTTTTCAAACCAACTTATCTCAACCCGGAAGAGAAAAATTTTGCCTAGTTTTTCGTGCCAAACAGAAAAAATCAAACTCATATTTTTTCTCTCTGTTTCCCACCTCGATTTATGTGCCATTGTACAGACTGTATCGTACGGACTGACTGTACAGACCTCGAAATTCGTGCCCAAAAATTTGCCTTGAAAAACATGCATGCTACTTCGAAAATCGTACCGTATAAACTATACGAACCAGCAATAAATGATGTTGTCCTCTCCTCAATTTTCGTGCCCTCTTTGTTGCTGTCCTCTCCTCGATTTTCGTGCTGCAAATTTTTTTTCTATCTCAGAAAAGGAAACTTCTCTTCTCAGCTCTCTCTTCTCACTTCAATCTGCAAAAAGTGAGGCAAAATGCTTTTCCCATGCCTTTTTGAGAAAACCCTAGGGTGAGTCTAATCTAACGGTGGAGATTAGATTAGATCAAGGGCTGAAATGAAATGCTCATATTTTATTTCTAAAATATTAATTTCACTCACCCACTTAAATTTATCAAAAAGTGACTTTAATGCTCTAAAGTCAAATTAANGAAGGGTCACTTTATGTCCCCTCTCTAAGTGACTAAGGCAAAAGTCACTATGGGAACACTTCCCTAGGTACAAAACTAACATTCCCAACTCCTAAACAAGCCAAGACGGGTAGACCCTATTTAATAAGCTTTAAAAATTTTATTATGATTGATTTAGGAGATAAAATATTATTTCAATGTCTAGGGGTTAAATGATAAGCAATCATGCAATATGCAACAAATATAAATGACAGTCGAACCTTACTGAATACACTAACCAAAGAATGCTAGAAGAATGAAACAATCAATTTAAGGACTCTATTAGTGCCTTATCTATTGGGCTTAAATGTTACAATAAACCAATGCTTGATTAACGAAAATAAATCACACAAGATATACAAAAGAATAGTGTTACACGAGGACCCGCCCCCCGGGGTCAGGGGTGCGCCCCCCTCACTCCCTGCGCCCCAGGGACTTGGGGGCTCCCAGCGAAACGTTTCCCAACGTCCCCAAAATCAAGATACTCTCAGAAACGCACAAGGGAGAGCGTCCCCTTGTTCTGTAGCACACTCCGATGAAAGGGGACTCCCACACGCTCCCTCCTAAAACTGGGGAGCTCCTAGACACCCCCAAAGATTTTCCCAATTTCAGATTAAAAAAACAAAATTTTGATTTTAATTGTTGTTTAGTCTCTATTTCAGTCTTAATCTTTAGTAATTTACTATTTCACTATTTTAGTATGCAATATCATTGATTCAATTTTTCAATTACAATGACTAAAAATTAGAAATATGAATATCAAGATTCAAATGACGAATTTGAAAATTATCATGATGAATTGTATAACATGCTTGTATTATTAATTTGTTATATTCTGATTTACATTGCACAATGATAAACTTAGTATTTACTATTTATTATTTACTCTTAGAAATTTACATGGGATGAATCATTGACTTGTTATTGCCGGGATTTAATAATTTATAATATTAATTTTTATTAAGACCTAGACATTCCCCCCACCGAATTTTGCCAAAATTTGGGGGTGGTCTCCACACGTCCTTAATGTGTGTTTCCTCGCTCCCGCGTCCCAAAAACTTGGGGTAACATTGCAAAAGAATTTGTTATAATTTTACTTTCCAACTTAAAGCATCCAAGAATGAAAATAACTTGCTTGAAAATACAATGAACTTGAAACAACTTGCTTGGAAATGAAAGAAATTGAATAAAAATGCTTGGAAAGGTATATGTGAAAAAAATGGCAAGTGATCCAAATGTTTTGCAAATGGTTCTTTAAATTTTAGTAAGTTTTTCGTCTCACTTGGGCTTAGGGAGTTGAATGTTTTGGACAAGGAAAGTAATAGCTACCTAATGTGACTATCTCTAACCCTTATCCTTCAATTGAGGGGGCACCTCCTTCGGTAAGAGAACCAAAAATGGGGGGGGAAGCCCCCTCCCATGTTTTAAATCTTAATGCTAGTTCAAAAGAGGAGGAACCATGAAAGTTGGACCCCTCTCTTGACTTATCTCCTTTCATTTCATTACCCATGGTTTGGACTCTAGAGAGGGCGCCCCTAGGGAGGCAACTTCAAACTCATGAAACTTTACATGGGGAGGCGGAGCCCCTTTTTCATCTTTGACATCACCTTAGGTACATAATATGACTTTAGGAAGCTTAACTTCCCCTTTCCAAGTGACTTTAGACACTTTACAAAAATTTGTCATTTTTAATTATAAGCAATTTTTCTTGATTTTTTGGCTGACTTGAACAAATAGTGGTCTAGACTCAAAAGGATCCACTATTACAACTCCAAACTTGCTCTAAGGGTGTAGGGGGTCACATGCCAATGATTTTGAGTACCCATACCCCTATTTATGGACTCTAGGAGCCACTTATCCCTTTCTTATAATACAACATTTTATGTTGAGGTACATTTTTTAATTACAAAACATTAAAAAAAAACTAAGTAAAACTTAATGAAATTCCCCAAGACTCTGGATGATGTTTAGCATGGTAATATACAACACTCCTAGACCTTAATCACCCCATGGGCTCAATCATTAAAACGTCTTTCACCACTTTGGAGGAGTTTTGAATGAAAAACTCAAGTAATTAAAGTCACTAAAGAGTAAATTTAATTACCCAAGAAAAAAAACACTCAATGAAAGGACTTCCCTAATGATAAAGTCCTAGGTAACTAAGTTTTACAAGAAAAAGACCATCATGCTAACATATCCTTACAAAATCCTCTACAAGGTTGTGGAGATTTCTTGAAGAAGAAGAAAAGAACAAAGGGGCAAAATTGCCCTGCTGAGTCTTCTGGAGTTTGAAACTTTGCTAGATACACTTTGCTTGTCTTCATGGTACATGATACACGGTTGGCCACCTAGTTGGCTTGGTGGTCAACAGCAAGAAGACTAGAATCTCTCTCAAAAAATTATTTATTTTTCTTTGCAATCTTCTAGTTCACGTTTAGTACTACTTAGTTCACTTCTTACAAGGTTCTGATTGAGGTATCATAGATTTTGGCAGGGGATCATCATTTATAACCATTCTTCAATCCTCAATATTCATCAAAGAGTCAGACATTATCACTCGAAAATGGGGCAGCCCCTTCATGAAGCTAGGTAATAAAATGTGGTAAATATCCTCATCTTTAACTGGGATACTAGTTTACTGCAATGAAAGACTTTGCTTAAGAAAAATGGCTTTATTATTCTATTAAGTAGGTAGAAAACACCCCCCATGGCATTTATAGGTTAGAAATGCACACAAACATAGAAACATTTTTTGAAATGCCTGAAAAAAATTCAGGGGTGTTTAGAAATTTGGAAACAGAGGCCACCTTTATGACGTGTTTCAACCTGAACAGTCCAAGTTTTGACCCAAATAGGGAACATTTCAAGTCCACAAAAATTCTTAAAAGATGTGTGGGACCCACAACAAGTACATAAATACCCAAGGACAAGAAAAAATGACAAATAAAGTCAAATAATTCCTCAAAAACACTTTCTTGATCATTTTTATTAAATTTGCAAATTAGTGTGTTATTTTAAACAGTGTTGCAAATATCTCTGATTTCTCCTGATACTTCCGATTACTCTTGAGTTTTTCAAGTTGTCGATATTTTCATAATTCTTCAAGTCTAAGTTTCTTCTTGCCGATATTTTCCGATAATTTTAAATGTTCTCCCTGATATTCCCGATTAATTTATTTGCATACCCTCAGCGATATAATTCCCCGAAACAATTTTCGTAACATTGATTTTAATTAAATATAGATAGATTGATAGATAGATATTTATGATTACGAAGCTTGTCATTTATACGGGGGTACAACTATACTCTTGAGACATATCATAAGTTCAATACTTAGTGTTTAGTGAATGCAAATGGGGTTCTCGCCTATTTTATGTGTGTGTATGGGGATTAGGGTAACATAAATGTAGCCCATAAACCTAGGTGTGGAACCACCTCGGACCCTACTTATAAACCGATGTGGCCATAGCCAACCACTAAGGGTTTACTAACATAACACAAAGGAACCACAAGCTGGCCCTTAAAGGGCCACATCACCAAGATAAGATTTGGCACCATAATATTAACAAGGAGAAGATTTGATATAGACCAATCATATAGGCCCCTTAAGTTGGCAGCTTTGATATAGGCACCATAACATTAACAAGGAGAAGATTCGATATAGGCCCCTTAAGTTGGCAGCTTTGAATGAAATCTGGAATGTGGGGACCTCATTTAGGTCATTCAATATTTGGAGAAGTTTTCAATCATCCAAATATGTTTTCCAATATTTGAGGAAACACATTTGGGTTATTGGAAAAGCAATCATGAGCATAGGTTTAGTTTTTGAGAGAAAGTTGGACTCATTTAACACTGAATGGATAGCTTGAAAAGGGCATAAGTAGCCTCAACAGTTCTCCTAGAGACTATTTAAACTTAAAGGACCTCCTTTAATTCTATATAATAATTTAGCAAATGAGTGGACAACCTTCATATAGATGCCCTAAAAATTATGGATGCTTGGGAAAGGTCATGAATGGTCTAATGTACAAAAAACTGTATAAATTACACCAAAAAGAAAATACAGAAAAGCTCTCTACAATTAGAGAATATAAAAGAGAAGATTCCAAAGTCAAACAACCTCCAAGAAAACAACATTAACTTCATGCAGAAGATGACCTAAATAGTCACTATAGCATTTTTAATAATGCCAAATACAGGGACAAGTACAATTAGGTGTCTAATCTTGCATTATTCTTGTGAATCATAGTCCACAGTTTGAATCAGAACACTGAAGTCTAATACACAAATTTATGCAAGACATACAAATATGGAGAAGTTAGGTATTTTTAAATTTGCAATCATATCATACCATACACATAGGTTGTCCATGAATACGTTATCCTACAAATATCATATTCTCGACATCCTTTCAACCAACTTTCATTGCCTTTCCTTCTTTCTTGTCCAATTTACATCATACTGCATAGGTTGTAAAAACAATTATTGCCAAGTTACACTTCTATAATAAATGTAATTTAGTATGAACTAATTATGTTAGGTATTTAATTGATCAGTGACTAGTTTCTCTCCAATTGCTCTGTTTGCCCTTCTATTGATCCTAACAAGTATACAACCAGACTTATCATGTTATGGTCAAAGCCACAAATTTTATTTCAAGTGGATTCCCTACCAAACAAGTTTTTCATTGTGTTCTGTGTCATCCTGTATTCAATTTTTACCAATGAATTGTCTTGAGATTAAGATAATGAATATATAGTCCATAACATGAATTTAATCTGTGTTATAACAGAGGCTATTTTAACTACAAGTTAGCATCAAAATTTCTGTATTTATTATTGTTTATCCAATTGAAAGTTAGTGGTGCACTTTTCCTACATGAGAAATCAAAGATAGATATCAACACACATTAAAAATACAAAGAAATAAAACAAGAATTACAAAATTAAATTAAATAAAAAAATTACAACAAACCTGTCACACTCATACGCCGGTGGAATCCAAAAAATACTACTGGTTGAAGAGGAGTCAATGCAATATGCACTTCTGTGCCTGGAGTCACCCTCTCTACTCTCTTTTCTGGAGAATATAGCACAAAAGTGTGCTCTGTGTCAAAATCACAAGATCTGATTGTGCCATCCTACAAAATACAAAAGAAAAAAACTCTGAGCTGAAAATCTAGCACGTCCATAAGAAAAATAATATTCAAACGCTTCTAATTTTTAGTCTTCCTTCCATATCACATGTGAGAAGTAAATAACAAAGGCAACAACAATAAAAACCCAGAAGCTTAGAACATGATAACATTCCTGAAGTATTTCAAACAAGTAAGACTCCCTTACTTTGAGCCAAGGCCAATTTTATTGCTTTAACGCATAATATCCATAATAGTTATAAAGATGGAAAACATACCAAGAACACCTATATATTTTGCTGCGGTCTTTGGTTATAACTGTGTGAGAATTATAAAATCTATATAAATGTACCCCCAATATAATGTTCATAAACACATCAAAACTTAAAGTATTGAGATAAATTACTAGAAGACCGAACTATAGTCCACTTAGAAGACCGAACTATTAGTAACTTAGATAACATCAAAGCAGAAAAGGTCCACCTGTTCCCAAAATAAATAACATCTTGCTGTAGAAATCACAATACCCACGACTTAGAACTGGAACTTCCATTTTCTGAATCCTCCATGAAACTGATTCTGTGTAGTAGATTAAGAACCAATACTTGTTTATTATTATTTAGCTTAGATCACTGATTTATACATAATTTTATACAGTTTATCTACGTGGATATTGAGAAAATGATTTCAAGGTCTATGTCAACTAAACCATTTCACGCAAGTATACTAACTCGTTGCTCCTGACCTCCTCTCCAATTGCTGCAAGCTGATCACATAATGCAATAATCTTCATCATGTAAGTGGCTACATTATCCGTCTTGCTTATTTGCATGGATCTAAGCTTATTCTGCAACATCCTTAGATTGATGTTCTCATGTTGATATAGAGTGTCTAGAGCATCAAACATCTCCTTACGCATTGTATTTCCTGTAAATTTTTATCACATTCCCCAACCCAGTTTCAAGCCACCATTTTTCTCATTGTTTAATGCCCAACCCAATTTACTTTTAGCTGCAAATTTATGTCATTTTCTCATAAACAATTTTGACTGAAACACATGAATTTTACAACTTTTAATGAACAATAATAAAAACAGTCACACATAAAAATAAAAAATCAGACTCCGAAATTTTTGGTCAATTGACCCTGGCAAAACCCCAACCTCCGGGGAAAACCTGTTCTTAAGAGAGAGGCAATTTTCTTTTCTTTTATAAAAATAAAGTACAGCAAAAACAGAGATAAACTTGTCTCCACCACAGTGCTCAGCAAATTGACTGAATTCTGATATTTTTACAGTCTGAAATTTCTGCCAACCAGCTGTCTTGAAAACCGTGCCAAACAGACTGTACAGACTGTCTCAATTTTTGTGCCAACTGCTGTACCATACAACCTGTATGGACCTCGATTTTCGTGCTCCCTGCTGTACAGACTGCCTCAAAATTTGTGCACAAAAAACTGTACGGACTGCCTCAAAATTTGTGCACAAAAAACTGTACGGACTGCCTCAAAATTTGTGCGCATAAGACTACAGACAGCCTCAAATTCATGTCACTGCTGTATGGAACAGCAATAAATGCTGCTGTATGGACATCGAATTTTGTGCCCAGAAAAATCCTTGGGATTCATGCTGTACAGATGCCTTTAAAAATGTTGTATGGTCATTGGGAATCGTGCCCACTGCTGCTCTCTCTCAGTCTGCGAATTCTCCTCTCTTTCTGCTCTCTAAATCTCATGGATGAAAAAGAACGAGTCTCTCATGCCTTCCCTTGCCTTTTTGGTGTCTAATGAGGAAGCTGAATGGCGATCGAATCCAAGGGCCCACAATGATTTAGATGGATGGATGAGATTAAATGCACATTTAATTCTCACCAAAATTAATTTCACTGACCTCACTTAAATTTATCAAAAAGTCACTTTAATCTCTAAAGTGAAATTTAAAACTCATCTCAAGTCATTAATTGCAAGGGTCATGTTATTTTCCTCTTTTAAGTGACTTGGGCAAAAATCACTAGGGGAACACTTTCCTAGGTACAAAAATCAACACTCCCTCTAACCGAAGAAGGTGTTCTACACCACACCCAACTTGTCTCTAAAATGAATGAACTTGCTTCTTCCAAGATATTCAAGTTTTTAACCTCATATATTAATTTAATAATTTACGAACATAGCATCAATCACACAATAGTTGGAAAAGTAAATAGTAGAAGTATAACTGGAATACACACATAAGTAGATGATTTATCCTTCTAATTAGCTTTTCATTCCTTTAATCAAATTTTACAAGGTAACCTCCATGGTCTGCTAGATTGGTAGTCGTTTCATAAATCAAACCACTCTTAAACAGATATGTATAGCTTGTTGAAGAGGTGTACGACTTGCACAAAAAGAAAGACCAAAACAATGAAAGTAGAACTTGTATGATCTGAGTAGTAGGTAAACCATATTGGAAAATCTGGAGCAGGTTTTGGAGCTTGGCGGCGATGGGAGGGTTTGATGGCGTAGGGTTTGGCAGCGTTTAATGGCGATGGCAGTGGTTGGCAGGTAGTGGGCACGGACGCCCAAGGCCTCTAGTTCTGGCTAGAGGTCTGCCATGCCTTTACGCTTCTTTGCTATTAAAAAACAGTGTGCCCTAGGTTTGTGCCGTGAGCTCTCGTTGACTTTGCTGGATTTGGCTGAAGCTAACCCATGACTGTGGTTGGGTATTGGGGTTTGCAAGGTTTTGAGGGTTTCTCTGACTGCAAACGGTTTCATTCTTGGCATTAATGGAGGATATGGAGGAGCTAGACTTCTCTAGTGACAGGTTGGAGAGTTCTGACATTTGGGAGGTGCCAGGTGGAGGGATGATGGAGCAGCTGGTGGATATTCCAAGACTGGGACAGGACGTGGTGGGATCGGCAAGTTTGGTGACTTTAGGATTGGAAACCGTTTCTTCTCCGTCTGACTTCCTTGTTTTCTCGCCGGAACTCTTAACGGCTGTCACCCAGGAGGAGTCTACTATTCAGCGATCGAATGTTTGGTTGGGGTCATCGAACTGGAGGGAAGCGGGCATTTTCTCTTCACGGATACCAGAATTTCAGACAGCAGTTTCTCAGGAGGGCTTCAGAGCTGTGAAGGGTATCGCATCGGGGACTGATGATGGGGAGGTCGGTCAGGTCTTGCAGGGAAAGGTTTCTAGCAGAGAGACATCGGATGATGAGTGGAGGATGCCGCTGGATGTAGCTGAATAGAGAGGTTTTGGGTCTCCGAGAAGGGACCTCTTTGGAGGAGGTTCAGGGGTTTCTGGTGATTTAAATGGGAGGCAAGCTGTGGATAGTGGAGCATCAAAGAAGAGAAGAAAGAACTGGATAAAAAAGAAGCAGCTCCGGAATTACGCAGTCGGTGAGGATATAGCCTGGGACAGCGTTCTGTGGATGGCAAAATGTACTTTGGTGGGGAGGGTTTTGGGAAGGAATTTTGCGAAAAAAACCATTTCTGATTGGGCTGCAACGTCTTGGGGAGCACAGTGTGTCTACATCCCGGAGGTAGAGATGTTAACTAGAGGATGGTTCGCGGTCACTTTGGAGAAGGAGGAGAATTTAAGGTGGATACAGAATAAGAGCTGGCATATTGACCATTCACCTGTTCTTCTGAAACCCTGGAGTCCTATGTTTGATGCCAGCAAAGAAAGGGTGGATGTCTTACCTATTTGGGTGAGAATGCCTGCACTCCCATTACATTTCTGGGATTTGTATCACTTCAAACGGATAGGTGATATTATTGGGACTTTTCTGGAGGCGGATCTCTCATTCCGCGAAACAAAGGAGAAGAAGGTCGCGAGGATCTTGGTAAACATAAACCTCAAGGAGGGTCTGGCAGAGTCGATTAATTTGGAATGGGGTCCGGAGATCATACCTCAGTTACTGGATTATGAGAATGTTCCCTTCCGATGTAGAAGATGCCATGTCTATGGGCATCCGGTTTTGGCATGCACTCTGCCGGGGCGGTCTTTGAACGGTAGAAGGCGGAAAGATCCTGTGGCTGCGCGTAAGGGACCTAGGGAGAAGGTCGTTGGTTCCTCTGGTTCGGCCCAGACATCTGCAGATGATTTGGGCAGTGATCCGTCTTCAGAAGAGTTGCATTTCCCTGAAGAATCGCTGGACGATGGGGTAAAAGATGCGATGGTACAGGATACACTTCCGGTATTTGGGTCGGCTCCTGGGGAACCCTCAGGACCTGGTACTCCCTCTTTTCCCATTTTGTCAAATGTTAACTTGTTTTTGAATAATGTTTCTTTTCTTGGTTTCGACTGGATAGAAGGACTGAGAAAGCTCTCCCTTTCGGGCCATTCTGGAACCCCTCTGTCTCTCCCTGCACCTCTTGTCTTTGCTGATACCTTCCCGGGGATGGCCTCACAACCTTCTCTTGCTTCTGCTACTGTCGAGCCAGTCATTATGCCTGCTATGGACGAACCATCCTCTGTTGTTTTGGAACCAGACCCTGTCTCTCTTCCTGAAGATTCCTGTCCCTCCCCACCAGACTCTACGGATTCGGGATATTTTTTAAGATCTTGTCAAAAGCCTTCGTCTGGGCTGGGAAAAAACCCTTCGCCGGTGAGAAGAGGTCGGGGCAGAAAATCAAATCTCTTTAAGGCTCAGTCCAGAGCAAGGGAAGATCTTTTGGGAGGCAAACAAATTTCGATTGAAAAGGCCCTTAGAGCGGAGAAGGCCAAGAAGAAAAGTCGCTAATGAAGATCATGTCTTTTAACTGTCGAGGGCTGGCTGGGCCTGGCAAGAAATCAGCCTTCATCAGGGTGCTTACTCTTGAACGCCCGGATGTGATCTTGCTACAAGAGACTTTAGGAGTAGGAGAGGTGATACGGGAACGACTGGAAAGTTGGATTCCAGGTTGGTCCTTTTTGACTTTGGATGCTAGAGGGCGTTCCGGGGGCTTGGCGGTGGGATGGAAAAATAGTAGTGTTAAGTTGATTAATGCCTGGGGTACAGAGGCTGTGCTGGGTATTGAGGTGTTTGCAGCAGATTTGGGGATTTCCCTCAATGTGGTAAATGTCTACGGGCCTTACCTTAATAGAGTTCCCTTTTGGGATTCCCTCCTACAAAACCCTTTGGTGAGTGGAGACAGACTTGTTCTGGGTGGAGATTTAAACTTCTCGTTGGGGCACAATGAGGTTTGGGGGCCACATGCCCAGGTGGACTCTCTGGCAGGTTTTTTTGTTCAGAAACTAATGGAGAAGGGCTTGCTGGACATTGAGCCTGTCAAATTAAAACCGACCTGGAGGAACAACCGAAGTGGGGATGCGAGGGTGTCGAAACGAATTGATCGTTTTTTGGCAGCAGAGCAGCTGGTGGATAGATTTTTCATGGTTCGTCAATGGGTGGGCAGCGGGGGTTCATCAGATCATTTTCCTATATTCTTTGAAATCAAGAAGGGGCCTATCAATCCTCCGAGCCCTTTAAAATTCAATAAGTCTTGGCTACAGGACGAGACCTTCAAAACCCTTTTCCTCTCTCACTGGAACCCTTTTGAAGGGGCAAATGATAGATCGGCTGCTATCCAGTTTGCAGACAATATCAAAAGACTTAAAGTGCATATCAAAGAGTGGTCATTCGCAAAGAGGAACAGAGATGACGCCGAGCTGAAGACTATAGAAGCAGAACTGTTGTTGATATACGAAGGAGAAGGAGGTGGGTTCTCTACTATAGATTCCAAGGAGGCCTTGACAAGGCTGGAGGGCAGAGGTAATACCCTGCTGTTAGAAAAGGAGGAAGCTTGGAGACTCAAAAGCAGGGCTATCTGGCTGGAATGCGGGGATGATAACACAAAAAAATTTCATGCCTATGCCCGAGGAAGGAAGGTGGTTAATACTATTTGGAGTTTACAGGATGAGGAGGGTACTCATGTAGCTTTTGAAGCTAAGGCCAGGTGCGGGGTCAATCATTTTCAGAAGTTATTCAAAGCACCTCCACAGGCTTCAATCGAAGAGGTTATTAGATTATCTCAAATGTTCCCCCGTTTTGTGGATGAGGAAGGAAATAGGGATCTTGTGAAGGCTTTAACGGAAGAAGAACTCAAGGAGGTAATGGGAATTTTTCAGAAAGATAAAAGTCCAGGGCCAGATGGGTGGACAATTGATTTTTTCCTGGGCCTCTTTGATATTCTGGGGAGGGACCTTTTGCAGGTGGTAGAGGATTCAAGGTTGGCTGGTTGGATTCCGGCTAGCTTCAACTCCACTTTTATTGCTCTCATCCCAAAGTCTGATAATGCAACCTCACTTAATGACTTCAGGTCGATCTCCCTGTGTAATTGTGTTTATAAGATTATATCAAAAGTAATTGCACTAAGATTGAAAACAATCCTTTCAGCACATGTCTCAGCTGAACAGTTTGGGTTCTTGGAAGGGCGCCAGATACATGAGGCAATAGGGGTAGCACAGGAAGGTCTTCACAGTTTAAAAACCAGAAGGCTGAAGGGGGCTATCCTAAAAATTGACCTTTCCAAGGCTTTTGACAGAGTTAGTTGGCTTTATTTGAGGTTGCTTCTAACACATCTTGGTTTTGGCATCTCTTTTATTCGTTGGATTATGTCTTGTATAACTACTGTCTCTTTTTCGGTGCTGATCAATGGAGCGGCCTCGCCTTTTTTTCATGCGGAGAGAGGGCTAAGACAAGGGTGCCCCTTGTCTCCACTCCTTTTTCTTCTTGTTGCTGAAGGACTTAGCAGGGCTATCAGAGCAGCTAGAGCAGAGGGCCGTTTCTCTGGGATACATTTAGCTCCAAATTTAAATATTACACATCTGCTCTTTATGGATGATGTGCTGATCTTCTGCTCTGGCGTCAGAAGAGAGTCCCGAGTCTTGCAGGAGATTTTAGAACTCTTCTCAAAGGCTACAGGAATGGAGATAAATTATGAGAAATCTTCTTTGACTACCCACTTGTTAAGACCGGAGGAGGAGGCTGAACTTTCGAGGATCTTTCCTTTTCCCATAGCTGGATTGGATGAAGGGCTCAAATATCTTGGTTTTTATCTGAAAGCAAACCTTTATCGGAAACAGGACTGGATCTGGTTGGTTGGGAAGGTTGAAAAACGGTTAAAGGTCTGGAGTCACAAGTGGTTGTCTCGTGCAGGTAGGCTAGTTTTAGTTAAAGCTGTGCTGGAGGCTATTCCGGTTTATTGGATGGCCCTTTCCTAGATACCGAAAGGGATTCTTGAAAGGATTAGGAGGATTTGCTTCAGATTTTTATGGAGTGGAAAAAAGGAAGATCAGACTACTCCTTGGGTTAATTGGAGACGGATTGCAGTCCCAAAAGGATTAGGAGGATGGGGGCTAAAGGACATTTTCCTATTCTCAAAAGCCTTGGCTGCTAAGGGTGGTTGGAGACTGGTGAAGTCTAGCAGTTTGTGGACGCGGGTGATTATACAGAAATATCTCCTTGGGGAGAGGCTGGTAGATTGGATCAGAAATCCCAGGAAATCACATACAGGGGGATCGGTGATATGGAAGGCGATTGTTAAATCTTTTAATCTGATCGAAAACAATCTTGTCTGGGATGTTGGAAATGGGGAAAGTGTTCTGATTGGTAGGGATCCCTGGTTGGGCTGCACTCAGCAACATCTTCTTCCACTTGATGTTATTGAGGCTCTCGGCCATGTAGGGATCACAACTTTAAATCATCTTGCTGTTCCTAGGCCAGCTGAACCGTGGATTCAAGTATGGAGAAGGGCTAACTCCTTAGGGCTGGGGGAGAGGAAGATTGGATTTGTGGAGAATTACATCAGGGAACTGGACAGGGCCCATATTATTCTGTCAGAACATGAGGATTCATTGGTGTGGGATGCTGACCCAAGGGATGCTTATACTCCTAAGGCAAGGTACTTATTCTTAAGTGCAGGGGTGGAATTAAGGGAAGAAGTCTGGTGGTGGAGGCCATTGTGGAAGCTTAAGTGCCCAGCTAAAACAAAGTTGTTCATGTGGTGTGTTTTAAATAACAAGGTACCTACCTAGGATGTTCTACAGAAGCGAACTTTTCAAGGGCTGGGCTGGTGTGTGATGTGTAAACGGGAGTTGGAAACCACACATCATCTATTCTATACATGCAGTTTCTCTTCTGCGGTTTGGAAGGAAGTTTCCACTTTGGTTGGTTTCAATTGTCAATGGGAAGGGGACTCTATTGGGGCAGCATGGGAATCCTGGTGGAGGAGGACACCTCAAAAACACCTTAAATCTTTACCTTTGCTGGTCATCTGGGGGATATGGCTAGCTCGAAATAAGGCAATTTTTAAAGATATTCCAAGTTTACCGGCTATCATAGGGTCTTTGGCTGTGGGTTTCTACAAATCTCTTCCTGTTCACTTAAGGGCTGCACGAGAACGAAGGCATTTAGAAGTGGCTTTAGACCGAACCAAGCCGTGGGGTTTTTTCGATGGGGCAGCACAAAACAACCTGTGTGGAGGAAGCGCAATTCTTTACCTTGCTGAGTCACATGTCTTCGTTTTGTCTATGGGACTTGGGGGGGGAACAAATAATTTTGCAGAGTTAGTGAGCCTCAAATTCCTTCTGATGTTTGCATTAGAAAAAGGATGCACTGAATTAAATTTCATGGGAGACGCTTTGAATGTTATAAACTGGATAAATCAGACTCAAGAATGCAGGCATCTGAGACTTTCTCATATTATTTACTCCATCCGGCAGCTCCTTCAGCATCTTGACTCTTTTACATGCAGGCATGTGTACAGAGAAAACAACAAGGAAGCGGACAAAGCATCTAAGGATGGGCTCAGGTTGGCAGAAGGTTTTTGGACAGTGAAAGAAATACATGATGGCAGGCCGCAGGCGTTTTATCACAGGCCGTATATGGATCTCTTTTGAAACTCGACAGGCTATCCTTTGTCTATATTTTGGCAGTATGCAGGTCACTAAATATGTTTTAAGAACTGTAATCAATATCTATTACAGTGGTAAGGAGTTATGGCTCTGATCATAGTCTTGTTGGATAGCATTTCTGTATTTATTTATGTTTTTAAAGAAAGCAGCGTTGTAAGCATGAACAGTAAATGATATTAGTTATGAGTGCGATCAGTCTCTTTGGATCGCAACTATGTATGCACATAGGCTCTAAATATAGAAGGCAGTGCAGTAGCACGAACAGCAAAAGACAGAATTTTATTGTTATGTTGGCCTTGTACTGAACATAAAATTTCTGGAACAGCATCTGTGTATGCTCTTTTTTGAATCTTTTAACAGAAGACCATAGAGTCTCTCGAATGGAACCAATTTATGGTGGTCCAGAATTCACGCTTCAGTGAATATTCAGAATGTAATTTTGATCTCGAAAGATGAATGAAATTACGCCTTTTTTCCTTGGAAAAAAAAAAGAACTTGTATGATCTATACTGTATGACTGTTGTACAGCTGCTGTATACGAATTTTTTTTACGATGTTTCTCTTCTCCTTCCTGAACTTTGGCTCCTTAACCCTAACTGCCAACTATCTCAATCTTGAAATGTACGACTAAGATTAAGCCTAGTCTAAGTCATTAATGTATTAAATACACTTTATTAGATTCTAAGATTAAGTCAACTTCTAAACAGTAGACTTCCACTTTTCCTAAGTGAATTACAAAACAAAAATATTACCCACTTTTCCCAAGTGGTCAATACGAAATCTGAAAATAATAAACTAAATGCTATAGCTCAAAACACAAACTCTTGAACCATCATAGTGGTGTACCGTGTTTCTCCTTCATAGAATAGGAAGAAGAGGGTACAATGACTCTGGACACATGCACAACAATGCTTCAACCAAGAGTATCAAACCCTAAGCCTAATGCACCTTCCTTGAATGGATAGATGAGCCAAATAAAGCACATCTTTATTTTAGTCTTTAGATGATTTGAGGCATGTAAGCATGCATCGTCCTAGAGATCTGTGCCCTTAACTGAGGCTGGGATCCACATGCATTAGTACCTTTATTAACTTGGGGAATCGCATGCTCTAACTCTGCATGCAAAAACTAAATAAAACAAAGACTCAGATTAGAATTGAACATCTAAAAAAGAAAAAGCATCTAAAAGTGGAACTGAACCAAGGATGGCACATGCGCCCGCTATCTCTCTCTCCTCCATAAACGCTTTTGTCCCCATCAATGTTGTATGAAACTTTTCATTGAGGGTGACTGTTGCTGTTGTTTACTCTGTTGGAAGAAGAAAGGTGTTATAGTTTGAACAGTCTGAGTTACAGAGCGTAAAGCTAACATGAGGTTCAACGATAAACTAGCTCATAGTATTAACAACATAGCATATGTTTGACCTTGTACTCACAAGGTACATCAGGGACACGGTGAGCTCCCTATACAAAGTAGTATCAACCAAATCAAAATCCTAATCACAAGGTAACTTCATCTTTGGAAACATAGGTGTAGCCAACAGTTTGCAATCAAGAATCTAAAGTCTCTTTAGAATCTCCAATGTATATTCCCTTGCCCAAGGAAGACTTCCTAAGATACCGGAAACGGCTGGGACCGCTGGGTGACCTCCCTGAAATTCTGTTTCACATTTCTGATACAGAAACGGATTGGAAATGGGACTGATACGACACTGATACATATCTGACGTGGCTGGTACGGATCCACCTGTTTACAGATACAAATCAGCCACCAAGGAAACGGATCAAGGAAATCGTGATACGTTTTAGCCGACAAGGAAGCGTCATGATCTGTTTTCAAATTTTCAAACAGCAAAAACGTTTCATGTTGAAAGGTGGGGGTAGTTGAAGCATGTCATAGCTAACTACTGGATCATGGAATTCAAGCAGAGCTCTTCTGGTCATTGTTTGTGACATTTAATCTTCATAAAACTGTCATATCTAGATTTTAAAAGAGACAAGAGCTACGACAACTTCGTGGGCATTGATGGATTGTTAATAAACAGAAAATGGTGTCGTGTGAAGAATAAAACAAAAAAGTGAAGGATGTGTTGATTCAATAATGAAAGTTGGATAATAAAGATGATTTGAACATAGGCATAGTTGAAGGGTGTGACAAGGAAAATGGGCATTGGATAAATCAGAGTTAGTGCGTTGGCACATGCATCGTATTCCATCAACCTCACAGATAGCACGACAAAGATCAAAAGTATTGAAAATCTGGTCATTTTTGGCAAAATCTGTAGACAGCGTTTTCAAATTTTTAGTAGATCCTGGGATCACTGACTCTTTCTATACATGATGTAACAAAATCATCCTATTTTTATAATATTTATTGCTAAGTTACCAGGATACGGATATGGATTCGGATCCCAATCTAGATCCAAATTAGCCAAAAAAATTTAAACCCAGGATACGGATACGGCAGGGAAACGGCAAGTACAAACAAATATAAAAATATTTGTATAATTAATAAAAAAATAGAATGAAGATACAAAACTATTTAGGAAACACAAGAGTAGAACTATAAGTTATTGCCAAAAAAGAGAGTTCATGTACCATAACTTATAATTTGATAAGGTGTGATATTGATAATTTTAAAAACCATTTCAGCATGAACACGAAACAGGTCATAATAGTATTTTTGTGAGCCACATCCACATGTCCCTATCAGCAGGGAATAAAGTGGTTTTCTTGAACGCTATGGCAAGACTACAGAATAGCGTAGGTGAAGTGAGCAACGACATAGTACATATATATAGATCAGCCCTTGACAGCAGACCTTGACCATAAAGACATCAAATGAAAACGTTGAGAGCAGATCTTGATATTGATATATCAGAGTTCAAGAGCATATCTTGACATAAGGATAGATCCGACGTTGAGCAGGAATGGGGTTTACGCTTTTAGCCATTAGGTGTTTAGGGTTTTTTGCGATTTTCATTAAAAAATAAGTTTTTCATAGAAGCACTGGAAGTTGCAGGGTCCATTTAAAAAATTTACGAATTGTTTGATTTTTCACAGGATCCATTTGAAAATTTCAGGAATTTTTTTATTTTTTACAGGATCCGTTTCATCGGACCAAGATAGGTTCCTTCTGCAGGGGATCCATTTCCATGGTGGATCCGATCCAAATATGTATCAGATCCATGGATCTGTGGATCCTACACACTGGGGTAGTGGATCCGGTAACACAGCAAGATAGTTACTTGCTCCGCTACTTCTCCTCGACGGGTGTTCAGGTCCATAACCAACCTCACTGAAGTATGCTCCTCAACCCTAGCATCGTCAAGTCAATTATCCAACTTCCAAAGTGTATGTTGCATGGTCCCATGCTCTAGAGGCTAAGTGCCTTGCGGTCATCCTACTACATACGTACATTGTCTAATCAAGCAACCAACTCCCTCATTGTTTCCACACAATGGGTTAGTCATCATGCCAAATAGGATAACCTAAGTCACCGGATTCAGCGATTTTTCACCTTAAAATTCTAAATTCGCTGATTTTTTGTGGCAGACGAACTTATTCGTTCAAAATCGTCGATTTAAAGACGAACTCGAGTTCGAATCGTGCACAAATTTCAGGGCAAATTAATTCGCTGAAAAATTGGTTTGAATTTCCCAGATTCGATGTAAATTCAATAAATTTCATTTCTTTTTTGGGTTTGGGCAACCCGCAGGTAAACCCTATCAAAAGTACCTCCGCGAGTATACATTATGAGGCCGTCATCGTGATCCATGATTGCTCAAGTGTGAAGCTGTGAGCAGAGTGAAGGGTGAAGTCATAGGTTTAGCCGACCCTCAATTTCAAAGCAGGTATTTCACCATTTAAAGTTTTGGAAAGCCACCAGCGTGAGACTTGAGTGTAATGGTGACGTGAGGGCTCAGGGTATTGGTGAAGGATGAGTTCTGGACTCAGCAGTTTATACGTTCACATACCCTTGGCCCCTTACAGGGTTTGAACTCCAGCAGTGGTCATCCTCTTTCACAGTGCCCAGAATTTGAATTCACTACTTAGACCACAGCGTAAGAGTTGTCTGTGTCATCAGACCATAATGAATTTTATTAGATTGACATATATTTTTAAATTTTGAAATTAGTCTCTCAAACTTGATGCTGAAATTTATGTTGAACTTTATTTGATCTAAACTTTCACTCTTGAACTTTTGTCAACTTCAAGGACATCGAACTGAAGCATGGTTTCTTAGCCATCTGCCCTATATATTGAGAAGTCCATGGTTTACGTATTAGATCTTATAAGATTAGAGTAATTCCTGAATATATAAATTGCAAAAGGTAATTATTGAGATGTATACCTGTGGTACTCTCAAATATATTCAATCCATCATACAGGGGCATATGATCATATCCCAATAATGGGATTTCATTATATATTAATAGTTCCCCACAGTTGCAGAGTTGGCACTCAGCAGACGCAGGTGTGTGTGGGCACAGCATATAGCCACAACCCAGTTGAATATCATATTGATGTGTTCAGTGTTCACAGTTTAATAAGAATAATGAATTTTATCAAAACAAATCATATCTTTTTTAATTTCCAAATTTTATAGTCACTATAACTTAATGCCGAATTTTATGAGGAATTTTAACATCAAATTTTTCATTGCCAATTTTTTGTCGAATTTCAAGGTCTCTGAATTTGATCACAAACTCGAGCGAAGTGACTTAGAGGATAACAACCTGCTAGGTAAGTGCACTATGTTGGCATTCTGTCCAAGGTCAAGCATCCACTTAATGTAAGCCATCCATATCTCCATCAAGAAATACCAAGTGACTAGGAGACCTAGCACTCTTCTAACTAGGTGAAAACACTTTTGGACTAACCCCAAAAGCTAACATGTAATTTGTCCCGACTCCCAAGGTATGGTAGCTGGATGCCAAACAGATTTTATATCTGAGAGTCTTGATGCACGGATAGCGCAATAGATATTGTGCAAGTATAATAATGTTTTAAGTTAGTTTGTTGATCCCATGGCCCTTAGTTTAAACTTTAGAACCCCATTATTTACTTCAAAAACAAACAAGTATTGTTTTCTGGGAATAGAAGGCATTTAAACAAACAAGTATTTGTTTTCTGGGAAAAGAAGGTATAACTTATAAGTACAGTTTTTAATCAGAAGAATTGCACTGCTATATTTGGAAATTGGAACAAACTGTTTCAATAATATTTCTTGAGATTTCAGATTCAAAAAATATAAAATCTAGAAAGCAAGTGTCACCCAAAATATTTCTTCGTAAATGACCCAAAATCTAATATATCGACCTTTTTATAAGTGTGTCACAGCCATACTTCCACATATGTAGAACTTACAAACTAAAGCAGTTTGGCTGTTTCACAGAAGGAAATATTGCCAAAACAATTTTGAAAAACTATCAGGCAAATGTTATTAGAAGCACCACCAATCTTTCAAATTGAACAAGTACCAACCTCGAGCACTGCAATCACGATATGGCCACCTGCTGGACTGTATGCCATTCGTATAACTGGTGCCCCAATATCTATGGCTGAAAGCTTGCATCCAGTTAAAGCATCAAATTCTGCAGTTCAGAATATTTCAATAAGTATCCCACAAGTATTATGACAGTGAATAAAGGATGCCTGAAACTTTATACAAATTACAGATAACTACTTTGACGATGCAGAAAAAGAGACTGTAGCATCTAATTATTACATCTGAATAATGGTTGCATTGTAAGTTTATAGATCATTTATATGTCAATCCAATCCAAACATACATAAACTGTCAAAGATGCAAAACCAAAATAAAGTTATATTGGATGGAAGCTGATTATATTTAGTTGAAGACAAGTGATAATAAATTGTACGCATTGCAACATTAAATGGATTTGATGCCATGCTTAACCAGATAGACAACATGGTTAAAACAGCATTAATCTTCCAGTTTGCATATATTATGATTCCTTTTGCAACAGATGCTTCTGGGAAAGAAAACTGATGGTATAATTAACATTAGAAACTGTTGGGTCGCCCAATTTTGCATTTGAAGGTAACAAGACTGAATTGAGGTTGCATCCTTTTGTTCCCTTTGAGAATTTGGTTCTCTATTTGGCAGACAGGTCCCTCCAGCTGTCACCTGAGTCAAATGAACATGTACTAGACAACAATCCTTTCTGCTAAGTGTAGATTACACACGTGATATGTGAGTAGACTGGCATCTCTCCTAACAAAGCATTCACTTGAACATTGTGTAATATTTTATAATTGTTTTACAAAAGGGATAGGGTTTAGCTATGAAGAATTTCTGTGTTACCCACTTACAACAATACGAAGGAGTCCTACAATCTTGATTTCGTGCACTAGATTCCTCCTCGCCGTCTTCCCTTGATCCAACTAGATGATTTTGGGGGTACTTAGCCTTACTCTTGATGCCTCCCTTTGATTAATTGTTAAATTTTCAGTAGATCACCCTCAATTTGCCTTAATTAAGCCCACATCTTTTTTCTTTAATCATGTCTTTATATTTGACTCCTCCAAGCCCTCTAGATCTATCTAACAATCTTTGATCACCATTGGGACTCCACCTTTCTAAACTAGGGCACGATTCTTGTCTTAGGTTATTAGGGATTCTTTTTGGACTGTTTTCTGCCCATTCATTTTCACCTTTATTTTATTGGTTTTTGACATGATCGGCTAACAGTTCCCTTTATTTTAATTTTTCTTGTTCTATCTCCACTACCACAATTTGGCCCCTATCACCGCAGGCTGATCCTGCAGTACTGATTCTCAGTCTCACAGTATAGAGACCATCTTTTCACTTTTTCACTGCAGTATACCATTTTGACTTACATCTTCACGTCTGCTTTATCATAAAGGTGTTTGAGGCCTAAACTACCCACATGTCTTTGGACTTGGGAAGTGCCTAAATTTTTTTAACGAGCCTTGTCAAGTAGACTTCACTCTCCCTTGATCTTGTTTTCTTGTGCCTAATTGATAATTATGAGTTGTGGCTGAAACGCTTGAATGAAGATGTGCCTAAGTTTCATGCTTCCAATGCAGTCATGTTAGTTTGCATCAAGTTGCATTATGAACTTGGTTTTCTTTTCAAGACTTTGCTTCTATCACTTTCTTCACATTATGTGTTGTACTTGTGATTGATTTGGTTGAAAAAGGCTCTAACTATTTGAAAATGACTATGCAGCACTATTGTGAGATTGATGACAAGAAGCAACCATGTCGGTGCAAATCCATGAGTACACATGCATGCAACAGTGACTGGCATGAGAACAAGTGCATTAGCACGAGAACACCAACCAACATGCATAAAAGAAGTCAGTTGTGAAGAAGACATAGATGAGAAAGAAGCGGATATATCCCGATGGCATTAAGTTGCATCTCGCAACACAATGCAACATTCCAATGATCTACATGATGCAAGGCCCCAATTGATGGATGCCAAGTTCCCACAAGGACACAAAGAAGTTTTGTGTGCATGTGAATAATGGAAAGATGAGGCATAAGTGAGTTTTGAAGTTTGATTAGTTAACAACTTACCCCGTCTAGCATCATAATACTATTCTAAGACCACATGCAAGGTTGAATCGGATGTTTGAGTGATTTGGTGCCTAGGACCACAAAGGACTAATATGGCAATAGTAGCATATAAAGGATAAATAGTGGTTGCATTGTTTAAGCATTTTTTCTTGCCTCATCTAAGATTGTTATGGTCATTACTCATCATTGGCACGCATTCAGAGATGACTTTTCAAGCAAATTGGCGGGTTTTTCATTATTTTTTCCCTAGGTGCATTTGGCACTCAAGGCCCTCCTTTAATGATTAAAATTAGTGGATCATGCATGATGATCCTACTAACATCAATAATCAGATTTGAATACAGTATAAGATGGATGAAAGACGTGCAAAGTAACTTCAACTACCGTGGTCAGTAAGGCACCACTCCAAACAAGATCCAAACTTCCGCCTCCAAGAGCCTTTTGTGAATAATTTAGGTGTCCAACCAAAATGAGTTTCAGATTTCCAGAAGAGCTTACCTATATGTTTTTTATGCCTATGAACTCAACACAATTGACAGAATCAAGATCTGAGGCACACAAGTAGGAAAACACACGAAAAAATTCCTCATTAACCAGGCAATTTCATCTTAATGGTTTATGAAAGGTATGAAGCTGATATTGGAATGGGGTGTTCAACCACTAGTTGGAAAGCTTTGTCTATCATCTACACACTACAATAGATGGTTTGGCGATACAAAGCCATATAAGTAAGTTACACAAAAATTCAAGGGTTTTCACTAAGGCTCGTTTTATTTCAATTTTAATTATTTTATGGGCTTATTTATTTGGAATTGGGAATTGACTCAAAGAAGGTTTTGAATGCTGTTGTGATAAAGATTAGCTGCTAGCTACCAAGTTTCAACCCCCTGTTTGAAATACTGAAAGCACAAGGAAACTAGAGCCTCGAAGGATTCCAGTAACTGCCAATAGCCTCAGAAGCTCCAAATTGACCTAATCAATTTTGATCTCTCAATTGTGTAGAAGCATGATTTGCTGAAAGAAAAGATTAAATTTAGTTGCAGATCAGAAATGAAATGTTTTTCCTTTGCCCAACAATGTTTTGCCACTGTTAAGACAAAATCGTTGACTTGAGGTAGTTGTTGGCTAACCAAACCAACGATTAGCCTCTTGGAGGCTAAATCAGTAACTTGAAAGGACACAACCCTCCAAACTCAACGATTGAGGCTTAGATTATAAGGTGGGAGAAATTGGCTATTATGGGTAAAGGAAAAGCAACTTTTATTTGATTTTTTCAAAATTAAAGCTAAGGAAAAGCCTCCCAAGCCTCAAATGTTGGGTTGGGAAGCCAGCAAGCTTCTCGACCTAGCTGTTGAGTCCCTTAGCTTGCTCAACTCAACAAATTAACTTCAAAAGTGCCAATGGCTCACCTCAAGTGCCAAACTAGCTTCCAAAGTGAGAGATTATTTTCTTCTTGCCTTGAAAATTTGTGCATTGGCTAAAGAAGGCCAATTGCTCACCTAGAACAATAGGTAGCCTCCCAAGGCCAACAAATTCCCTTCTTGCCTCTCATGCAAGCAATTTGTAACTACTTCACCTTGCACACAAATCGATTTACATACCTTAAAGCTCAACGTTACCCCATTGCTACCTTATTCTTCTTTCATTCATTCATACAGCTCATTCTTCATTCTCTTGCTAGTTTTTTGCTTCTTTGCCATTAAAGTGCAAGTTTGAAGCTTTCAAGAGCCATTTTTACTTGAGGCCAATTCTTTCATCCATGTTGGAATGATGCGCACATAATATCATGGGTTCATTCACAGCCCTGCACTCTTATGAATCGACTTGCAAGCTTGGTTTAATGTGTTTTACACTCTACTAATGCATTTTGAACTTGTGTGGTTGTCAGATAAGTTCCCAGGTTCTCTGTAGTTAATTTTCACCCAATGGTTGAGTGTAGCTCCTCCCAAAGGAAGTGTGTGGAGCCCTGAGCTGTCTGATGCTTCTGCCTCCCTCAAAAAAATGATTTGCAAGTTTTACAGCTGCCAAAGGGTTTCTAGCAGCACTGAGTTTTCTTCCCAAATTTTTTTTACAGTATTTATTGATTTTAAGCTTGGCCAGAGTAAAGGTATTCAAATTTTGGTCAGAAAACAGCTTACATCAATTCCCTGTAGTTTGCTTTTCTTCAATGATTTTTCTTTTAATTTTGGTAATGTTCTATCCTAAGTTGCCAGAAAACGTGGGTACGGGAACGGGTACTGGTACGGGGACGGGGACGGGGACGCCACTTTTTGAAACAGGGTACTTCGGTACGTCGGGGGCACTGTAGACATATATATATATATGTGTGTGTGTTAAAATTTATTAAAATAAAACATTTCACACTCACATCATACATGCATATTTGATATTTCTAAATTCAATGATTCATATGAACATTCGC
>LPNX010354232.1:89766-111031 GCA_001517045.1 Pseudotsuga menziesii
GCCTTAGGATCAATGTCATTATCATCACTAAGGTCCTCTGTCACGTTGTCGCTGGAGTAGTGAGCACAGTGCACTAGCCGTGAGAAATGCAGTGTTGCGCTGGTTTAGGTAAGGGGCAAGGGCTCGCATAACATGTGTTTTAGTGTTTTATTATTTAATTTTTAAAATTTTAAACTTCAAAATTGTCAAATTGACTCATCCCGAAGAATGAGCTAAGATAAATTGTCCAATGGCTCTATCGGCCGCGTACCCAATCACGTGGTACGGCGTACCAAAATCCACGCAAGTACCCTATTTTCATACATGAAGTACCCGGTACGTGAGATTGGATTTGGGTACGGTTGGGTACGGCTGGGGACGTACCATTGAAGTACCCAAGTACCCGGTACGTGTACCCGGTACTGGTTCGTGTACCCAACCCCCCGGTACGGGTACCCATGCAACACAGGTTCTATCTATCTCAAACAAAGAAAATAGATCTCAGATTCTCATGCACTTTGCTTCATCTTGCTTGCTTATATTTATTTTAAAAATCACGTGAATCGGAAAAAGAGTGGTTGTGGTTTGATCTTGAAGCTTGCTTGAACAATTTGGTAGAAGATTTATAAAAGCTTGTTTGAAAATGCCTGAATGCTTGCTAAAATAAAAGCATTGTCAAAGGGATATTGAATGCCTAAACGCTTGGTTGAATAACACATTTGATCACTTGTTTATATTGAATGGGCTTTGCACGATATGGCTTGTTCTTATACCTTTGTTGCAACTCTTGGTGAAGAGGCAACCCTCATTGTTTTGGCAAATTTTATGAGAATAAGAGAACAAGAAGTAAATTGAGGATCAATTGTTGCACACTGTAGAATTTAAGGACCAAAGTGTGTCCATTTAAAAAATAGTTTCCATGCCTTTGATGTGACAACCTCGGATACTTTGAGGCAGGGTATTTTTTGAGGATTCAAATATTGTACATAAGCATTGTATTCTAGGTAATTAATTCAGATTGAAAAAAATTATACATATAGATATTTAGGCAAATATTCAAATAAAATCCCACAAGAATGTGGCCTATTGGCAAGCAGCGAGGTGATTGGGCTTGTATTAACGTGGAGACCCAGGTTCAAATCCCTGAGTGGGTATGATTGTAAATATGGCCTTGAAAATATAAGAAGGATCTCTCAAATATATATATATATATATATATATATATATATATATATTCAAATAAAAAAATCCAATTTACTATAAAACTTGTAAATTTAAGGGAATATNTGTAAATTTAAGGGAATATTATCAATACAGGCATATCTTATGTAAAAGTGAAAATGCCCAATTGGCAAATGTATTTTTTGAGAAAATCGCTGAAAATCACCCCTAAGTTTGAGGAGCTGAAAATACTTGTACCCTCATGGATTTTACTTGCCAGTGGAAAGAGTGTTGAGTGCTTCAAATTTGCTCATAAAGTTTTCACTGCGTAAAAGTAAAGAGGAGAAAAAAGGTCACTAGCTGAAATTCTCAAACGTTAAATTGAACAAATAGTTGTACTCTTGTTTAATGCTCTACTGATTTTCAAGAGCATCATTACGCTCTTCAAAGAAGCCCTGAAATCTTGTTCATTGCACTTGAGTCCTGAAACTTTGTTTGCTTCGAATTTTACCTTCAAGCTTAAAATTCTGATGTCAGTCTTTTAAGAGTAAAAATTGTTATGCTTGCTCTTATATGCTGGTGGGAAACCTCTTTCTAACAAGCCCTTATGCTTCTAAATTTTCTTGATATTATGGTTAAAGCATGAACAGTCAGCCTGAGGATATTAAATTTACAATGGAATTGGAGGAACAAGGTAGCATTCCCTTCCTCGATGTTAGGAGCCCCAAAAGGGCAAATAGATAAATGCACACAAAAAGGCAAAGAGATAGGCGTTACGCACACTAATACTCATTCACAAATGTACAATATATGCATGAGAATGACCCTTGGGTTCACCTTTCCAGGTGGTCTCTTGGACTTCTCAATGACTCTTGGTCTTCTTCTCACATGACTAGGAGGACACCGAGGAGTAGGTTCCAACAATCCCCCCCCCCCCAATCCAAAGGAGTGTACATGAGTCCAAGAAAAGAGAGCTGAATAACTGGCAGTGGACAGCTACCACTGCTGGACATTTCCAACTTGACAATCCCAATTGCCAAGCAAGTTAGTAGAAGCTGGCATCTCCTGCTAAATACAAGTGCTCTCTGAAGTGGTGGTTTTGGTTGACCACAAACCAAAGGGCTAACAGAAACTGAAACCTTCTACTAAGTGGGTGGTTTAAGGCTAACCACAAACTCTCGAACTTGGCACGAAAGCTCAGAGGTTCTGTTTGGAATGGTGGTTTTGGGCTAACCACAAAACAACTAGAGAGCTGAAAACAGGAAGTGAACAGCTACCACTGTTGAACATTTCCAACTTGATAATCCGAATTTCCAAGTAATTTAGCTAGAAGTTGGTGGTGTCTTCTACTAATAAAAGGTGCTCTCAAAATCGGTGGTTTTGGGTTGACCATCAACCAACTGGAGCTCAGTCAAACATGGATCTGAATCTGTTCAAGCTCACTTGTTCTCGCTCGCTTGTTTTTTATAGTCTCCATTCCCCCTTGTCAAGAGAGTCTCATGGTGTCAAAACTAGACACATAACACATGAGTACTCTAGAGCAAGATTCTCTTTTGTCTTCTTGCTACATCTTTGAATCTGGCCTTCCAAACTGGTTGTGGCTCAGGCTAGCTTGATCTGGATTACTTAAAGAAGGCCATGAGTGCTTGTTGTCAAAATAACAAGGCTTCAAAACTTGAGGCCTGATATCATGTCCCCCCTATCAGGTACAAGATAACAAGCAGTACAATATTCTGCTGCAAGTTTCAGTCTTGTAGGTTTCTTCAGTTTCACACACTTATCTACAGAATGGTTACGCTTTCCGCAATGTTGACAAGGATTAAGATCAAAACACCGATCTTTGATATGGCCAACTCAATCACAATGTTAGAATCTGGAACTTTGAATAGTTTGTACATCTTTTTGTTAAGTTTTCTATGTTGCCATAGCTTAAGTCCTAACTTGATTAGCATTTAATACATTTTCACAATAACAACATAAAGAGGATCACTAAAAGAAACACAATCACAAGGTACACAACAATTTACCCTGGGAAACCCTAAAGGGAAAAACCCAGCAAAAACTTCCTCAATATGGATTACCAGTATGCAATGACCAAAGACCCATAGAGAGAGAGACCAAACCCCAAGCATAAGAACCAAAACACCAAAGACACTAGTCCTCTTCGTTCTTTGTCCCTCCTTCTTTCTCTCTCTTGCGCAATACAAGTGTGAGTGAGTGTGCATAAATGAGGGAGGGCACCTCCCTATTTATACTAGTTTCCCAACTGACATTTTACCTAACTAGGCCAACCTATCTAACTGACAGGGCCGACCTACCTAGGTAAACTTCACAATAATAATTATATTCTTATTTTCTGGGTGTTATTGACCCGACTTACAACGAGGGGTTTACCTCATGACTTTTACATTACCTTTTACATCAGTAACATCTCCCGAAGGAGGAATAATAATAATGTAAAGTACAAGTAGAATATTCTTCGAAGTTACAATATCTCCACACTCCCCCTTAACAAGAGTATTCTACTAACAGCAACAACAATTGGTGTGGCTCTACACAACATCATCGAAAGGGGAGAGGAGGCATCATCAACATCATCGTCTGGTACATCTATAGATCATCAAAAGTTTTGAACAACGTCGTCATCTTCTTCAGTACAAAGTTGAAGTATCATCATCAACATCTTCAGTACAGAGCTAAAGTATCATCATCAACATCTTCAATACAGAGCTGAAGTATCATCATCAACATCTTCAGTACAGAGCTGAAGTATCATCATCTGCAGTATGGAACTGAGGCATCGTCATCTGCAGCATGGAACTAGAACATCAGCAGCAGCATGGAGCTGGAGCATCATCATCCTTAACATGGAACTGGAGCATCATCTGCAACATGGGACTGGGGCATCATCATCTACATTATGGAACATCATCATCTGCATAAAAACTGATACATCACTAGCATCGACAACGAGGTTGGCTCATCAGTATAAAGCTGGAATAAAAACAACAACGACAGCACGAGGTTGGCTCATCAACATAAAGTTGGAATAACAGCAACAACGACAGCACGAGGTTGGCTCATCAACATAAATGTGGAATAACAACAACAACATGTGACAGGCATAACAACATCATAATCAACATCTCAAGCCTGGAGCAACATCATCTATGGAAGGTATAGCCAACATGATCCTTCCTTTCGGAATTACGGGATTATGGACAACACATCTGTGGCACTCAGACAATCCTTCCGTTCAGAATTACAGGATCAAATCTTCACAAAGCTACCAATACCGATCACAGTAACACATGTATACACAAGACGATCCTTCCTTTCGAAATTACGAGATCAAGTCCACCACTTACATTCTGGACAATCCTTCCTTTTGGAATTACGGGATCGAGTCCATCACTAACATCCTGGATGATCCTTCCTTTCGGAATTACAGGATCAAGTCCACTATTAACATTCTAGACGATCCTTCCTTTCGAAATTACGAGATCAAGTCCACTACTAACATTTTGGACGATACTTCCTTTCAAAATTACGAGATCAAGTCCACTACTAACATTTTGGACGATCCTTCCTTTCAAAATTACGGGATCAAGTCCATTCTCATCAACATTTAAGACGATCCTTCCTTTTGGAATTACGAGATCAAGTCTAAGGATGATTAGTCCCAACATCTTGGACGATCCTTCCTTTCGAAATTACGGGATCAAGTCTATCAACATCGACAATTAAGACTTTCCTTCCTTTCAGAATTACGGGATCAAGTCTAAGGATGACTAGTCCTTCCACATCAACATTTAAGACGATCCTTCCTTTCGAAATTACGAGATCAAGTCTAAAGATGATTAGTCCTTCCACATCAACATTTAAGACGATCCTTCCTTTCGAAATTACGAGATCAAGTCTAAAGATGATTAGTCCTTCCACATCAACATTTAAGACTATCCTTCCTTTCGAAATTACAGGATCAAGTCTAAGGATGATTAGTCCTAACTAAGCTGCATGTTGTGATCAAGATACCATAGTATCAATACTACTCCCCCTTTCGACGGAAGTCCTTACGGACAACACCAAGCTTTTCTCGAAAGTGTTCAAACTTCACACGAGACAGAGGCTTAGTCAACACATCTGCAACCTACTCATTTGCGCTCACATATTGGAGCTTTATAGCTCCCTTCTGCACCATGTCACGAATGTAGAAGTGCCGAATTTCCATGTGCTTCGTCTTATTATGGAACACAATGTTCTCTGTCATCTTCATGCAGCTTTAGTTATCACATAAAATCGCAGTAGCATCCATCTCTAGATCGAACAGATCTGATAACAACTTCCGAAGCCATATGGCTTCACAACTGGCGAAACAAGCTGCAATGTATTCTGCTTCTACAGTGTTGAGAGCAACACTGGACTGCTTCATGCTTAGCCATGAGATCATGGCTGACCCCAGACTGAAACATCCTCTTGGAGTGCTCTTTCTATCTAAGACACTTCCAGCCCAATCTGAATCTATGTAACCATACAGTCTAAAGTCAGCATCTCTAGTATAACTGGGACCATAGTCTATCGTACCTTTCAGGTACCTCATCACATGCTTTGCGGCTACCAAGTAAACATGTCTGGGCTCAACCAGATACTGACTCAAGTTGTTCACAACAAAGCATATATCTGGCCAGGTTTTCGTCAGATACATCAATGAACGAATGATCTGTCTGTATAGTGTCACCGCCACTAATTTTGACGAAGCATCAGCCAGCAACTTCAAGTGTGTATCCATGGGTGTGGCCATGGCATTACATTCCAATATGTCAAACCTTTTCAGTATTTCCACTGCATACTTCCCTTGGTTAAGGAAGATTTCTTCTGGGCTATACCATACTTCAAGACCTAGAAAATAATGCATCAAGCCAAGGTCTTTCATCTCGAATTCTGCAACAAGCTTCTTCTTACACTCAGAGATTTGCTTCTCATTACCTGTCAGGAATAAATTATCGACATACAGCAATAGTATGACAAGTTCATCATCCATAACCTTGAAGTAAAGGTTAGGATCAACCTTCCTTTTAGTAAAGTCCAAGCGCGTCAGAAAAACTATCAATTCTTCCATACCAAGTTCTTGGAGCTTGCTTTAATCCATACAGAGCCTTCTTCAGTTTACAGACATGTGTCCTTCTGTCTTCAAATTCAAAACCTTGTAGTTGCTCTATGTAAACTTCTTCAATAACACCATTTAGGAAGGTTGTTTTCACTTCCATCTGGTGTAACTTCCATTCTGTCTTGGTTGTTAGTGCCATGATGGTTCTGATAGAAGTGTACCTTGCTACATGAGCAAATGTGTCTTCATAATCGATTCCTTCCTTTTGAGAGAATCCATGGGCCACAAATCTGGCTTTGTACTTCTCGATACTTCCATCGGCTGTATGTTTTGTCTTGTAGATCCATTTGGAAGATACCACACTTTTACCATCTGGTTTGGGAACTCCTCCCAGACATCATTCTTCATTATGGATTGGTATTCTTCCGCCATGGCTTCTACCCATTCTTTCTTTTGAACTATTGTTTCAAAACAAGTGGGTTCTTTATCTACAAAATCACACATCAAAGCCACATAACTAGGAAATGGCTTTGGCTTCTTGCTCTGCCTTCTGGAGCCTTCGAAGCACCATACATTTCTACTTCTTGAATAATCTCACGAACCCAAGGTGGCTTTCTCTTGCGAGAGATATTCATGTGGGGAGGTTCTTGGGGCTCCAACATATCATGTTCTTCTGTAATCTCATCATTAGGAGAAGGTGCAACTTCTTTCATCGGTTCTGCAGCTTTGGGAGCTACTACTTATTCATATATTTATTCAGGTTGGCACTTTCTCGACTTCTTGAGAGATGTATCTTCATCAAAGGTTACATCCTTTACATATTCCTTCATGATCAATCTTTAGGTTTGGTAGACATGTGACTACCTTGCTCACATGTGATAGGGATTTTATAGTTTTATGTGAGCAAGCCTTCTATGGACTTGTAATATCATGAATCAAGGATGCTTCTGAGTGATCTATTAGTTTATACAGGCCACCCTCTAGTGACAAATGCATCTTCTAGAGAACATATTCTTCAACTTCTTCTTTTGCTAACTTCCTGGGAGGTTCTTCTTTTTCTTCTTCTTCTTCTTCTTCTAAGTTAGCATGATGTCTTTTTTTATTCTTCCTCTTATATTCTTCTTTCTTTGTTGGACAATTTATGGCAATGTGTCCTATCTTATCACAATGGTAACACTGATAAGAAGAAAAGTCTTTCTAATTGTAACTCCCTTTTTATTCTGTTGAAACTTCTTAGGAGAATAAGACCCCTTATGAGTTTCCTTCTTGAAATGATGCTTTCCTTTTCTTCTTCTGGTATGAGTAGCTAGAGCATGGTTATCATCTCTAAGTAGTGCTTCTCGGTTAGCTACTCTAGCTTCCTCTTGAACACATTCTTCCCATAGGACATCAAATTTTAGGCTTTCCTTCCTTGCATAAATTGTCTAGATGGAGTCCCATGGTCTAGTAAGACCATTGAGAGCGGTCATTACGATTTCAATTTCATCAATCTTGTCTTCAATTGCTTCTAGTTGTTCTTTGAATTGAGAGACCCTTGTGAAGTATAGATTCACCCTTGCTCATCTTTGTACTTTTTGAGTTGCGCTCTCAAGTTCATCTTTCGGTTGATGTTTCTTCCTTCATACATTTCTGATAGGGCATCAAACATCTACTTGGGTGTATCCTTAGAGGATACTTGAGGAATCAAGTGATCCTTGAGTCAGCTATGATCCTCTTGGCTCTAATCATGTCTTTCTTGTAATTTTCCTTTGCTTCATCTTTTTCGGGCTCTGGTACAGCTTCCTTGATAAACTTTACAAGATCATTCTCTTCTAGAATGAGTCCTATTCTGTGTTTCCAAGCACAGAAGTTTTCTATGCCTTCCAACTTGTCATCTAGCTTAGTGCTTGAATACTAGGCAGTCAAGACTCACAACACCCTGGCAGTAGAGTAAGGCAAAACAAATGCAGAGAAAATCTCAAAACAGAAAACAGCTAAAGAACAAATCTTTGGGGGTCTACTGTCTACCACCTTAGACCAGTATCTGAGAAATAATTTTTATTTTGTTTGTATAAAAAATATACTGTGTACAACATCTTTATGCAGAGAGGTAAAGGAATCTGTGTTTTGGAAGGAAAACAAGAATATGCTTCAAATCAAAAATACCAAATTTACACAACTCTTATTTTTTTTAAATACAATTTATTTTTTAATCTTGATCAAGAAAGACAGTTCAATTGCATCAGACCATGGTTCTCCCCATTCGAGTTGGATTGTATTGGCTACCTGTTGGTAACTGGTCCTCTGTATTCATAGTGGAATTTATTTGCTAGCCTCAACTAGAAACTTTTATTTAAATGCTGAGTAAGTGAAATAACAAACCATGCCAGTGCCTGTCTTGTTTGACAAACTGCCATTCCTGCATTATTTAATAGAACGTAACTAGGCCCAGGCTTGAAGCGTTTTAAGATCCACATACCAACACTACCATTAAGTTAACGAAAAATTTCTAACGAAGGTTTTTGTACTACCTCAAAGGTTCAAAGGGAAGACATTAAAACTCGGGTGATGTTCTCTTCCGCCAACTGTAATTTGCACTGATAAAAAGCACAAGTATATATTGTGGGTTTTGTTCTACACTTCCATGCCTGTGTGGAAAATGGAATTATTCTTGGAAAGATTGTATTAGCTCTCTTAGTCAGCTTAAAACGTATGAGCTGGATCTTACAAGAGTTTCATGGTTGTAAATTCTGCAATGAAGAACTTGTTTCAATATGTTTTTCGACAATGAAATTTTCAGTGTTGTCAAAATTCGATTCAATGTCTTCCCACAGATCACCTCTCCCAGTATTCAATTGTTTAATCCGGATTAAGGAACAGTTTCTTAACTATCAATTTTGCAGAGAAGAAATTACAGTTTCAATAGGGTTTCAAACATCATCACATGACTGAAATTCACTAAGTTACTTACAACAAAATATGAGAAGAACAAACATGAACATTTCAAACACTAACTTCCTGCATATTACTGAAGCCCTAGATCAAAACTGCCAGAAGCTTCATATTGTTGTAACCTAACACTAGTATAGGGTGTCTGGACTCTGCGGCTAGCTTGGTCATTCATTGACGTAACTCAGAAATCACCAACCAAACCTTGTGAGCATTAATGCACATGAGATCCATATGACTTGTTCCAAAATAAAGCGAATGGAAATCAATTTAGTCCACTGCAATCAAGCTAGGCATGTAAGGAAGTAACTAACCTGTCAATATGATCATGTCTCCTCTTTTACATGATAGTGGCAATGACATGTACAAAAACACATGCATTTCTTCAATACTGGATCCTTGCATGCAAAATTAGATCTTACATTGGAAACATGGGTTTCATTCTGAAGTTATTAACCATCTTAATTTGTCTTTTCATATCTGGATTTGCCCCTTGATTCTATCTTGTTTCCAACTTTCTTAATAGGAAGACAGTTTTAACGGTTGTTTGTAATAGCTCCTAAAGGAAAAATAAGGTAAAGTGTCTACTATGTGAAAAATCCATTCTGGTCATGCTTCTGCCCCAACTGACAGCCGTTTAATTTGGAAATCCTACAAAAGCTCGAGGGAATAATATGTAGTTGACCATTGCAAACAGGTTTTAGGAACCATAAATATATGCAAAGCCACTGTACCTGTATAAAGTTATAACCTGCATAAATTAGTGTCAATAGATCACAAATGCATTTCTCAGCACTGGAACAGCTATCGTCTAAACACTCACACAGCTCTTCCAAGTTATTGCAGCAAATGGAAATATGATCCGGATTGTAGGTGTCAGTAGTTCGACTTTCACTTCTTTCCAAAAAAAAATTCTGCTTGCGAGTTCAGCTTTTACATTATAAACCCAAGTTCTTTTAAGCTATTTGACAACTTAATCTTAAAATCGCTGCAATGGTTGCCAGGGAATCAAACACGGGATTGTGAGCTGCAAAGAGCTTGCACACAGACATTACACAATAAGTATACTAAAAGCTAATACACATTGGAATCAAATAGCACATACTATAAATGAATATAAGGATCTGAGCCACGGGTATCGAATGAAGTACACTTTGTGTTCTACAAACTGCGAATTGAAATCTTGAAACCCAATTCTCGGGCTACTTGGTTTTTAAATTAGCCTCTCTCTCAAGGAGCTATTTTGGACCAGGTCAATATGCTCAAATAAAATTATTTAATCATTTTCCTGTCCATGTAAGGTAAGACAAATCTAGAAAAAATTACCCAGAATCCAGTTTGAGCAGACAAATTTACAGAATCCAGTTTGAGCAGACAAATTTACCCACACCAACTGGTACAAAAAGAGGGATGCTTCTTCAGCTAATAGAAGAACCCTAGAAGATCAAAGAAATGATTTTAATGTCTAAATATAAAATTGCTAAAACGTAGCAAGAGATGGATTATTTGCTCTCCGTGGCGATATCCGTTTGCTTCTGATAATTGGAACTGATTTGGATGTTAGTTATACAAATCGCCTACCAGTGGTGGCGAATTGGAATCCCGTCGGTGTCTTCACTTGCGGTCACATAATATCGACCTTAAGGCGAAAAACAGAGAGGGAATATAGAGCCCAAGGGAGACTCTATGTAGCTCAAGCTTGTGCGTAAAAGGCAAATAAGAAGCCATTAATCTTATCATTGCAGAGCAAAATGAAGCCTGATTTCAGATCTGTAAAAGACGACGTGATGGCGAGAAAAAGTGAGAAGACCTACCGACAATGTACCGCCCCACTGCCGCAGCAAGTAAAGCCTGTGTATGGTGAAAGGCCCCGCAGTGAGGTTGTGAGGGTTTAAGGCCGCGAGCGACCTGCCGCAGATCCAGATGTTGCATAGTAACCCACTCCATTTTATCCATACCTTTACCTTCTCTACCTCGATCAATCAAACCCTACTCATCAAAATTCAATCAGGGTAGCTCGATCGCCTCGCTCCACGAATCAATCGCACCACCTGCCGCCCGTCAGATCCAGCCTACACGGCTGACAACTGACAGCGCCCGATCGCCAGTCCCTTCCAAGTATATTGGAGCCTTCGCTCGTTCCGTGTGTTTTTGTTCTGAATATGGAAGTGTCAATGCGTTTGTGGAGCACATTGACAGAAACAAAAGACAACGCTGTGAAATGAGTAGGCTATAAGCGACCTTGGAGATTTAGCGAACGCTGTGAAATGAGTAGGCTATAAGCGACCTTGGAGATTTAGCGAACGCTGGCTATAAATGACGGGTATTCGAATGGTGTGGGAGTTCTTTTTTCTTAGGAGCAGGTTTCACGGTGTCTGGTTTGGGCATCATCAAACATAATATATGTGTTCATTCATGGTGATCGTACATTTGGAAGAAGTTAATTACAAATACCTACGCACCCCTTGGTTTTAGATGTTTTATATGGCATTGGCGTGGTCAGCAATTTCTTTTTCGTAATTAAATGGAACCTAATACATAATTTACAAATTAAATTGGTTTAAGTAATGTTAGTGGAATAGGTTTTTTTAATATTTTTTTAATATAGTTATAATTTAGTTTATATATGTAATGGTTTGAATAGGATTAATATGTTTATAATGGTTTGAACATAGTGCGGAAAGGTATATTTTTAGAAAATTTTAAGGATGTATAATTTTATTAAAGTGTAGAAATTTTAACAAATTTTATAAATTATCAAATTTTCAACCATAAAATGTTTGGTGACATTTTTTTTAATATTTAAATGTTTAAGGGTTTTATATAGTTTTTGGACAATTTTGGCCTCTTTTAGATTAAAAATTGTAATTCTATGGAATTTGAGCAAATCATATTAGAAAAATAATGGAAAATGATGAATATTTTATTTGAAAAAAAAAACTCCTTTGACTAAATTTTGCCCCTAAAACTTTTCATATTTAATTTTTTCTATTTGATTTCTCTTTATTAACAAAGAGGTTTAACATATATCAACAAATGTTCTTAATATGTAATAAGGAACATTAATTTAAATAGACATTAATAAGATACTTTATCTATTTTTAAAGAAAAAAGTTAGTAGTGTAGGAACAACCAGCTAGCAGGATCACGGCGAGGTCAGGTAACGGCGATCTGATCGAGGTTGATCTCGATGACTGGTTCGTGGTCGTGTGCTTGCCCTAACTGATCCACCACCCAGGCTCCGAGGTAGCAGATAGCAGGACGGGCTACGTTGAAGCAGCTAGCTAAGTGGTTGGACAGCGTTTCAATGGCTGAGGAAGGAGGATCCGATCCATGCACTCTAGGAAATCGACGAATTCATGAAGCTAGTAGCGGCAATTGGGAAGAAAACCACATCTCCAAGACAACAGAAGTTTGTCAAAGAGCTTGCGGAGATCCCCTCAATAGCTCTCCCTATGGCTAGATCCTGCAAGACGACCATAAACCTTGTCAAAAAAGGACCGATCGGACAGTTCACAGGTCTATGGCCGTCACCGAGGGCAACAGATGCCTGGACCAAAAGAAACTGGAAACCACTGATCAATGAGGAAGTAAGAAGCCTCTTCATGGGGAAAGGCTTCTTCATCTCTCTCTTCGAAATCAAGAAAGACAAGGAACTCATTTTTAGAAATGGACCATACTTTATGAGGCCACAAGTCATGTACCTCAACAAATGGACCCCAGACTCTGATCCGTCACAAGACGTCCCATCTGCGATCCCGGTCTGGATGAAACTACCACACCTTCCCCTGCATTACTGGAGCCAGGAATCCTTAGAGGCAATGGGAAACACCCTGGGCAAGTTCTATTAAAGAGACAAAGCAATTACAAAAGGCTCTGACTAGCGGCTCTCGCCAATGAGAACTTAAGACTATCACTGAAAAGAGGCAATGAGACTGTGGCAATGAGATGTGATATAGCTGTAGTTCCTCAATCCAAGAGGGCAAGTGAAAACGATTCAACGATCCAATACTGGTTGTTCCTTGTGCCAACCCACTCACTAAACTTCCGTTCATGAAGTAGGCATAGAAAGGGTTCAGGTAGTATTGAATGCAAGAGGGCGAGGAAGGGGACTAACCACTGGGGAACAGATACATATGTCATTTTTAAGCTCACCGAGCACTAGCCACTCCAGTTCGGATGAACGAACCAAGGGCCCCTTTTAGATTAACCGCCTACAGCCAGAGAGAACGAAGCCAAAGNGCTCCCCGAGCACTAGCCACTCCAGTTCGGATGAACGAACCAAGGGCCCCTTTTAGATTAACCGCCTACAGCCAGAGAGAACGAAGCCAAAGGTTGGTTATAGCTGGGTACTGCTTCCTTACTCACTACTTCATTGGGTAAGATCAACGAACCGGGGTATTTCTTCTACCGAAAGTATTTTGGTGGGTAAAGAGACTCCAGTGGAAAGGCAGTAAGTAAAGTCTGGTAAACCGAACCGGTGGATGCTCGTAAGTAAAGGGTTAATAGGCATAGTAATAGAGCAGCTGCTACGACTAAGATTCTTTTTCAAGCAAGTGTGATGCCTGTGAAAGCTGTATGCCCCCCACCTGTCGTCCAATCCAACAGCTCCATGTGAAGCCCTTAAATCCCATCCATCTGTCAGCAAGGGTCTAGGGCAGGTATAGGTCTGAAGGTGGGTAGGTAGTTTGGAGGGAAGGTAGGTGAAAAATATCCTAGTGCTTACCCTCGTGTTATTGGCTGAAGCTCTAGGTTCTAAGTAAGGTTGGGTGTATCCAGGTGGGTGGTTAGCCGGTCCTAAAAGGTAAAGGCTCTTCAAAAGAAGAACAACCTGCATTAAATCAACGAGTTAAAGAAGCAAGCCCAAATGATAGTTCATGAACCCAGACCGGATTGATCTTACCAACTACCCCCTTACCCAACTGTGATGGAATGGATGGAATCACCTGACATGCATGAATGAATCGATTTGGCTAAATAAAACAGAGAGTTTGATACCCCGGTGGATCAATCCGGAGAAATGAGGTTCACTTTATTAAAACAAGCATCTCGTAGGCTTTTCGCTTCGCGCCTTGACTTGAGGATGAAGGCGCACAAGGAACTGGATTAATACTTAGAACTATTGTTACCGCCGAGCAGCCTTTACAATACGATTCATCAATTTGAACCCACTGGCTAGGAGACTTACCCTTCACATAAATGCCTGAACCTTCTAGTTATCCACTTTAAGACCTAGACATGATGCCCTATACCAATTGGATTCATGAAGCGCTTAGTTAGGAGGGCTATGAAACCCTTAGATTAGAAGCACCGGAACACAAACACGGGAGGAAGCTTCTGTCACGGCCCTAGGAGGAAAGGAGGGGGGGGGGAGAAATGATTGATTTCAACCGAACCTGCTGTGTATTACTTAGATCAACCAACTTACCTTCAACCACCAACTAGATAATATCAATTTCATTTAAGTAGAATATATAGATATTGAGGAAGTCGGGGTTGGTTGTTTAAACCGAGGCTGGTCGAAGGCGAGAAGAAAGAGATATCATGGCTATTACTGTACACCAGGATAGAGGAGTACATAAGTAACTAGCTGAATTACAGTCTATATAATCCATGGAGGGTAATGATCTATAAGCTTGTAAGAACTCTCATTATCAATTTAGAATCTCTGCGTAATAAACACGTCTGGTATTAATTATGTTGCCAAGGTGATTAGTAAGAGATTGATAGCCTAGATCAGCAGGTAGTAATGGTAAGCTACGGATTATTGGATATATTATTCCTCTGGTAGCTCTTGTTACTCATGTATTTGGTTCTGCTCTTGGTAGTAAACACCACTTGTAACCATACCAATAGAATCATTGTCATGTAATTCTCACCTATCTTGTTATTCAGCTTATGTGTAGTAAACTACCAGATTGAATTACGTTTACTAGTTACAGAGCAGCTTACCAGGATTTATGTAGCATGGTTAACGCATGGATAAGAGACACCTTGATAACTTCAGAATAACGAGCTTACATGGTTTTACACTTATTAGTATGCAGCCATGGCCGTAAGCTTTTCTACGTCGGGTGCAAGTAGTATATTTAGTCCTAGTAGTACGGGTATAGTTATGTTGTATCGAGCCATAATAGATGTGCTGTTAAGGTGCGAAGCTCTTGCTCGAGAAAAGGAGAGCAAGGATTATAGAGGGGTTCAATGCGAATAGCATATTGGACTATGTGGATAACTCGGATAGCTAGTCAGAAGTATCCATTATTAATTGCACAGTATACTTAGCCATAGAGAATAGACTCAGTTCGAGTACTGGATTAGATCCCTATTGTCCTTGTAATTCATTGAGTGTATCAGTTAGGATTACGAACAAGGCATCGATCTTTAAGTAGTGATAATGTTGAATACAAATGCTACAGCTAGTAGAAGGAATCCTACGTGTAGTCGCTTTACTCGGTAAAGTAGTCTACTTAGTAAGCTTAGTGGTAAGCTTCTTAGCCGTACTGTACCAATAAAAAGCAATGTACAGATGAGTAACAGGTTTACGGACACTCCAAGTGCTGATACCACTTCTTACTCAGCGGCATTAACACCTTGGAATAGTTCGAGTAGCAAGATGAAAATAGAGATCAAGCGGCATAACTGTTAGTCATGGTTACTATGATATACGTTATGTGTTCAGTAGTGGAATGGTGCCACCTAGTAGTCCAATATCATATGAGTTAGTTATAACACCTGCTCTGGATACTAGTTCATAGATAGAATATAGATGTGTCAATCCAGTATAACTGTATGGCTGAAACAAGTTCTTTTCCAACAGTTGATTCAGAGTCTGGATACAATGCAGCTAGAATATAGACACCTCAGCTTTCTAGTGAGATTGCTAGATACATAGATACGAGATCGGCATTTGCTAGTAGATAAGTTGCACCCATCAGAGTGAACTGGGATTGCAGATACGAGATAAGCATGTTACCGGCCGATCCAGATACTACATATGATCATGGCAGAAGAATAAGAGCTGCAGCAATAAATAGCAAGACTTGCATTGATTATGTTACTGTAGTCGCGTTAATCAACCTAGTAAATAGTACTAGCCCAGCAGCTTAGATGAGTTATAGGTGCGCTACTGTAACAGATGACTGCCGCATAGAGCAGAGAGATAGCTAAGGATACGCGTAATAAGATTGGCATTGATTACAGATAAAGATAGCGGAATCGATAGTAGAATGGCAACAAGTGTAATCATAAGCATTGCACACTAAATTACGCCATACTGTAATCATAACATATCCATATAATAATTCAGCTTATTGCTTTATCATGGAAACGATATAACAGGGCTATCTTAGTATAACCATTAATCTAGGGTGGTATAGTGTGTTGTAATCCGGATTCCACTTATATAGAGAACTCATTGGTAAACCAGTAGATAGTGGAGTGTATCATACAGGTACGCTTAGTAACTACCTCGTGTTATACTATATCTATATGGTGTTTAATGCCTAGTCAAATGAATTGTGCTACACTGATTGACCAGGATTATAGAGTGACTATGCGTAACTATTAGACAATGATTATTTTTTAGTTATACTTTGATATTATAATAACACAGATACTATATCTTAAATATTATGTGGTGTTTCACAGATCTGATTCCACTCATGCACATATAACGGACTGACGCGTTTCAGCATAGTTTTTTCTAGGCCGATAGCATGTTACACCAGATTCAGTACTATTCTTTATACTCTTAACCAGCCTAAGTGATTTCTCGGGAGACTCGGATGTAATAAACTCTAAGTGATACATATAGTATAAGGTGTTAACCCAGGTAATGCGCTGGTAACATGAGAAACCTGACGAGTATAAAGCTCATTTACTTCATGCTACTACTGTAATTGCTGACATAAAAATGATTATGTTAATTATGCCATATAGAACACGACTTGGATGTAGTTACACCCTTGGTCATATCAATAAAGGTTCGTATTTATGGAGTTACTGCAAACTAGTGATAAATAAATCTAAATGGATAAAGCTTATCAGCATTATAATTAATGGGGTAATATTTATATTTAATTACGAGACAGGTTAAGTAAGGTGTTTTCTCAGGTAAGCTAGTTACGTGATAAATCAATTTTCGTGCAGCTTGTGGTAGAAGGGGTTAAAGCGTCAATCTGCAGGTTAAATAGTAGAAACATGGTCATTCTGTAACCAGTCGACATAGATTGGTTTAATCATATATAACTAACACCGTATACCACTTAAGGACAGATAGGCATTTACTCTAATTAACTGTCTAGCTAACTCATACCACTATTTTGTTACTAATAATTGGAGTTTTCTATTAGCACGTAACAGGGGTATCACACTCTTAACGAGTTCGGAATTTGTTACTGACTAAGCCTTGGTAGGAAATGATGAGCTTACATATCCTAGTCATCGCGGTCCAGCTACACAATGGGATGTGGATCTATAGAAGGATGCACAAGTAGATGAGGAGGATGGACCAGATGAGATGCAACATGTTTAGGTTGGTGTGCCACTGGTTACTCATAAGAGTTACACCGACTCCAATAGTTACACTTCCATTGACTCCTTTTAATGACATCTTGAGCCCCAATCCGAACCCTCTCTCCCATTGCGGATATTTACTCTTCATGTAACCTTTGTAACTTAAAGTCTCTTAGCCTAGGAATCATCCTTTTACTAGATGACTTTACTTTACATACTAGTCTATATTTCAGATTTGTTTACTAGCTTGATTGGATGACTGCAGGTAGCTTCTTAAGAGCTCAGGGTCAGGCCTTTCTTTTATAGACTGCCGCCTTGAGCAAAGAGTTGGACCAACCTTCAGAGTGAGGGAACACAGCCCGAGGAAACCACCTATCCCGCGATAGCTCCTCTCCTTGGTATGTATAGGCTTATGTCTCTTTATTCATAGACTGTAGACTTACTCTTTTTATGTATAGGGTTGGGTCTTGCTTATTCCTTTAGGCCTCAACAAAAATATTTCCATTAAGAAAAAAGAATTTGTTTTAACATCAAGACTCCCTCATCACTATTATGGCAGATTGAGATAAGCACATAGATCAGCATGTGCAGTTGGGAGAGAAGGTAATTCAGGTGGATAATTGTAAAGAAGAGAAGTTCACTCAAATGATGGCTCATCCACACCAAGAGTTGGCAAAGGAGGAGGCATTAGCCAAGCCTTTTTCTTAAGCAAAGAGTCCCAGCCAGCCAGTTCAGGATGCGAAGTAATGAAAGAGAAAATAATATAAGAGTAAAAGAAATTACTATTTCATCTTGTGTGACCCATAAAACTTTGATGAATAAGCTGTTACTTATTTATCTATTCCCACCCAACCGGTTTCGGTCGATAAAAAACCTTCCTTCCCAAACATGCGTTGGATAAATAAAAGATGGTGGTTTGGGGGTTCGTAAGGTAATATGCCTCTGGGGTGAAGAACTATAATTTGGCTTTAGTCAACTGGCTCTTTTTGAAGAACTCCGTCCGTCCGCTACCTCCCTAAGTGGCTTTCCCGCTTTACCCAAGGAACGAAGTCTGCCTGCGCTTTCCCAGGTCTCCCTCCTTCCTCTCACACTAGTAAATGCCAATGCTGGCTGTGAGAGTGATTGATACGTGGTGGTGGGTGGGCTAGTCTTGGCTATGCTTGGTGGGTATAAGGCTTCAGCTTCCTCCTTCGTGTTGAAAAGAGCCGCTGTGCTGTTCGGTGGCTCTCGCATAGAGTGGCTTCGCGGGCATTAACCGATGATGTATAAGCTTAATGAAATAAGTTGATTCCATTCCACTATGCGCCTCCCATCGGTAGATGTGGGGAATAAATAAATAACTATCCGGGCAAGCACATCCATCCACCTCCCTTACTATCCTACCTGACTAACACAAAGTGTATAGCACATGATACTAAAACAGGTGCCATCATAAAGCTGTGTTAAATTGCTCTTGTGGTTAGGTCTAACTGCACATAGCCCCGTCCGGTTCCATCCATGCACATCCGTCCATCCAGTTGAGGTAGGAACTAAAGTTCCATATATGTAAGTTTCTTTAGGGGTATGGTGTAACGTGGTATGCTTGTTGAAGGGGTGCTTCTAATTCTGTTGGTAACTTGGGAGGCCCTTCTCATTAATAAAAGCTCTTTTTTAGTACCCCAATAATTTCTCATTCCTCCCAAAAGTACAGAAGACTAATCAGTTTTAAATCCAATCCAATCAGTTAACTCAATTGAAATGCTCGTAAGTACCCAACATGTCTTTTCTAAATGCTTTCAGGTGTAATGTGCTATCTCTCGGTATATGTTTTCTGTTGCCGGTGGTAACGTTTAATTTATAAAATGGTGGTTCAGTTGGAACCTCTCTCATAAGATGTGGCAGTGTGGAATGCTTTTATCGTAAGATGTAACCAAGTGAATCAATCAACCAAGTCACTCACTCAATCAATGTCAATCCCGTAATATATCTCCTCGATGCACCCACCCTACCTCTGCAGTAATTGCACCCGCGCCACCCGTCTGTTCAATGGGTTTATCATCTATAGAAGACTAATAAGTTCATTTGCCTTTGGCCGCTCCTTACAAGCCAACCAGCCAACTTAGAAGACTTATCAGTTTAGGAAATCAAATCAGTTGGCTCGATCAATCAAGTTCGGTGGATCCAATGGGTTAAGTGCGATGGTATCACTCAATAGTCGTGACACATATTCATTCATAGCACTTCTTGGTATTCCCTCTTGGTAGCACCTAATCGTTCACTGGCTATCTCTATCCCCTCCCAGAATGGCTGCTTTAGCCGCTAGCCCCTTCCAGAATGGTTCTATCTCCCCTATCTGAGGGGTAGTTAAAGGCTTATGTTGACTGGCTATAGCCACTGGTTTAGGTTAGATCTACTGTGTGTGCTTGGTTTGCGATTCTGTAACATGGGGGCCCTCTCTCTCGCATATGGTGTAAAAGAGTACATATCCTTTCTCTTATCTGGCATTACATCTCTTATCTCGTCTGTCGGGAACTTGGTAGACTTAATCAATTTGTTCGGCAACAACTTTGTTTCCCTAANTTGGCTTGCGATTCTGTAACATGGGGGCGCTCTCTCTCGCATATGGTGTAAAAGAGTACATATCCTTTCTCTTATCTGGCATTACATCTCTTATCTCGTCTGTCGAGAACTTGGTAGACTTAATCAATTTGTTCGGCAACAACTTTGTTTCCCTAATCTCTCGCGTATGGTGGTTCGATCGGGTCTCTATATCGGTTAAATCAGTCTTCCTAAATAGATCAAATCTCTATCAAGTAAACACGTTTTAGAATAAACATAATATATATATTATAACATTACCACTGGTATAAAACTTGTTGGTGGTATTGGTGACGTGTACCTGGCGGGTGCNGTACCTGGCGGGGGCTTTATCAGACTAGGCAGACTGGGTGGGATTGTACTTTTTTTGGAATGATTTGTAAACCCACTGTCAGTTGCGTATGAAGCTAAAATTGTTAATCAACANGGGGGGGATTGTACTTTTTTTGGAATGATTTGTAAACCCACTGTCAGTTGCGTATGAAGCTAAAATTGTTAATCAACATTTGTAATGCTTCATTCATCATTGCATCCATTCCAAGTAGGTACCTTTGTTCCGTAGCAGCAGTAAGTGCATGTACTTCTGGGCTAGTAGTTATTTCTATTCTACAGCTTAAGACTAAGGCAAGTAATAAAGTCTTTACTCTTTAGACCATAGGGCATACTCTACAGACTATACATCCCTATGACCTTGGGAATAAAGCTCCTTCAACTGCTGATCTTAACTCTTCTTCAACAGCTTATGGTTTTGCTGCTACTCGGTCGGCCTCAATTGAGATGTTAGTTCAATTGGTTCTTATGGGGCTGTTGGTCGTTCCGATGCTTCAACTGCTTTTGGTAATTCAGAGGGTTTGCATTAAAAAAATTATGTAATTAAGGCGGTTTGTTAATAACTATTCTTCTACCCAAACTGCCTGCCTCCAATGTGGTTGCTGAAGATGGCAGCTAAAGTGTGTGTTCTTCCTGTTCTTTAGGTGCGTAACTGAGCTTTCATATTCT
>LPNX010354232.1:111305-135557 GCA_001517045.1 Pseudotsuga menziesii
GAATTTTTCTAACATTAAAAGCTTAAAAAGTAATGGCTCCCAGGCTAGGCTATAATGGCTTTGCTTCTTTTGGGCTCCACTTGCATATGCTGCAGTAACGGGAATAGTAGATGCAATGCTTCTATAAAACAACAGTTTTTAGGCGGTGTAGACCGGGGTTAACTGCTGGCCTCTAGAGTTTGCTAACGACATAGCCTATGGATTTAAAGTTCCCAGGTGCAGTGATTGTAGGTATAACTCTTGGATCATCCCTGGTCAGGAGGTAAATCCGCTGATTGAATGTTTTTTAGTATAAAACTTATGTAGGGAGGGTGTATTCATAGATAAATATTTTTTATTTCAGATTGTGGATAAGTACAAGTACAACGAACTCTATCAACTTTAGGTTAGAGCGTATATATGCAATATAGTCTTATTAGGCTTTGTACGGGGTGCCCATAAAAGGCCATGCTTATATAAATAAATTCCACTTTATATACCCAGATGACCAAAAATATATATATATATATATTTGGCCCCATAAAAATGCAATATTATTACGAAAAACTGGCAAATGATAGGGTTTTTTTATCTGTTCCAACTACACAAACGGAGTTACTGAGTTTTAGTTTTGATTATTATTGCATTCCACAATAATGTATGGTAGTTCAACAACGCTGCTTGATGGTTCCTACTGCGCCATCGCTTGCCTAAAAGGAAGGATTGCTCTCCTCCTGGCTTTCCCCCATGAAAAGGCGCGTATCGCTTGCTTAAACTCTAACAACTTGAAACGACTTGATTGGTTCTCTGTGGGGCGGCGTATAACCAACCCACAAAGTAAGCTAGCCCAGAATGAAACTAAGTTTTATCCCCCCTTACTAGCGCTGTTGGGCGTTTGCTTTGGCCCTTACTAACAAAACTCTAGACTCCCTTAGGTTCCACCCCCAAAAATAATAATAATATATCCCGACAAGCAGTAATGATAATGTTATCCTACCAATTTTTATAATATCCAGGCGCTATTGGTTTGATTCTCCCCATGGATCGACCTTGCAAGACGGTGTATCACCCATGATGTATGGGTTGTTGGTTACTTATTGAAAAGAAAGCCTAATGGGGGACGCTATTTATTTGACTCACGGGACTTTCTTGGCCTTGCGGAGTGTAAAACCCACTGATGAGTAACTACTTGTTGTTCCGTACTGTGAAGTCATGGGTCGATGCTTGGCTCTCCCTAAATATATTCCGGCAAGCAAGAGCAATAAGGTGCCTGTCCCACCCGCTAATCTCCAGGCGCTAAAGGTGTATTTACCCTCCCCCACTCTATACTTTTCCGGTTCAACAATTGATCCATCGAATGATAGGCTTGCTTGATGAAGGCTCCTACCAACTGCGTTAAACCATAAAATGAGCTTAAGACAAATGCAATTTATTCACCCCGATGAATAATCGACCCACTCAATACAAGGACCCGTTCGGTGCTCTCCCTCGTACCTCGGAAAAGGCCCTACGGGTCGTAGATATGCGAGTTCTGAAATGGCCTAGTTCATGGATAATAAAATCCATTTTTGGTTACCCAATCAACAATTCAGAGACTATTCTTGAACATACTCATGTGGAAGGTTCATCTATGATGTTGGCATAGATATGCGTTCACCTATTAGACCAGCATATTTACCTACATAGCGTAAGCCTATTCATAGGTCTCCGTTCTCTCGGTTGAATGGAGCCCCTTTGATCCTGCCTTGTTCCCAGCCAGCATACCTAAAAAACTATATTTTATGGATAAGGTTGAAACTTGAACTGGCATATCTACGATTTCGCATGAAGAAGTTGAATCTCTGGATCACCATGAATACGTTGAATCTGCAATTTTGCATCACTAAGCAGGTGTAAACTTGAATATCGTCGCTTTTAAGAAGATCTAATTTCAAAACTACTGCCCTACAGAGCAGCTGGGCTCAGAGACTCCGCTTATTATACTGGTTCTGGTGCCTACGTGTGTTCATATACGCGATGTTGCCATGGATAATGTTCTTTTGTACTAATATTTGTTTGATATGACCTAGTTTTAACGTATTATGTTGCCATGATACGTTTCACTTGTCCAACCATACGTTTTAACATGCGATACCGGATCTATACAACCTCTACAAAGGTCCAGGTGGCCTACTACCGGAGCTGCTGCTGCTAGAGCCGCCGTAAGGGCCCATGCACTACTTCTGGTTGAAACAGATAAATATCCATTTCATTCACGTACAATATTGGGCATATAGAAGTTTTAACAAACTATACTTGATCTACTCTACTTGAACCTAGTCTCCCTTGTAACTTACCTCATAGCAAGCCATATTTACGTATGTATTTATGATATTTGCATATATACCTGAGCTCCTAGACCTAGTTCCACTAGCTCTTTCATATACTATGTCGGCATAAAGCCTTGTGAAAGCCATTAAGACCTAAACCTAACAACCTGCAGACCTCATTGCAGCCATCTCTGTGAAATGGTGAAAGCCAGACCTAACATCCTAGATTTGGCATCTCTACGTTGACACTGCTCTGCCTTAGCTCTTTACCTTTTTGAAACAACTGTAATCTGGAGATCCACATGCCACAAACAGGTGGCCAGAGCTGCTGGGTTCAGAGACTCCATTTGGTTACGACTCTAGGTGGGTCTATACGTGGTTTATAATGGAGAAGAAGCGCTTGCCTAGATAGAGTAGAAAAAACTTTTCGAAGTTACACCATCTGCTCTGTTCCATCCCTACTGCTCACGGGTCTATATTCCGCCTGGTCTCTCATCACCCAGTTGTTCCCAATAGCAATCAGTTTAACCTACCTAATGTAATTTATCTATCTTCCCGCCTGCCTTCATCAAGGTAAGTTCAAGTAGCTGTTGTCATTGAGTTTATTAGTTTACCCGGACCTAAGGTGGAAGGAACTATAGTTAATTGCCCAGTTGTTTTTATTGGCTGGAAGGAACCACCAGCCGCAGTTGATTCAGTTGTTGGACTAAACCCCATAGCCCTCCGAGATGAAGGAAGTCTTAATCCGGGGTGAAGGAATAACATTATCTAACATCCCTGATCGATTTTTTTGCCGACCGGGAATGTGGGAAGGAGGTATATTTATTGTTGGAAGGAGCAGGAAGAAAGTAGTTTATTAGTTGAACCGGACCGAGGTTGAGAAGCATTGTTGGCCTGGATAGTAGGATAGCCCATTGTTGAGTTAGGACAGGTGTTACTTATGCGAGCACTTCTCCAGCGACGAGCTAAGAGAGCAGGGAGCGGGGAGTTAGCTGCCCCCGAGGGAGGGTTATTAGTACCGGAGGATCCTTTGTTTCTATATGGAAGGAAGGGCATTTTCCAACTAGCTAGTTTAATTCTAACTGGATGGAAGGTTCAATTAGCATATTCATGTCATGAACAGAGGGATGCTAAAGCTCACTTCGGGATTGGCAAATGAAAAAGATAATATTGATTCGAGAAAACGAGTTAATAAGCTTAGCAGCTATTAGTCATTTTGCTCTCCTCCTCGCTGGGAGAACTTTAAGCTAGTAGTGGAAGCGAGCTCCTTCCATTATAAGGTAGTTGAGGAGTGGAGGATATAGTTACATCCTCACTCCCAGGGAGTTAACTATCTTGATCTTCCTCCCACCCCCATCATTTCTACATACCCGCAGAGATAAGATATGTACGCCCCGCCATACGAGAAAATGGCTAAACATATTGCTAGAGTGAGTTACCTAGCTCATTATAAAAGATTAACCATTAGGGTTCCATACCCAGTTGGCCCAGCGGCCGTCCTACAGTTCCTATAGTTCATTCCAAATAAAGTTCCATATCGTGCATACAAAAATAAGCAATTGTAGTAGGGTTTACCTGGGCTGTGAGCTACAGGATAGGGATAAAAACTGCAGTGTTTACTGACTAATGAGCAAACTTGCCTATCCCTGTACCTTTTCCTTGTGTTACGGCTATGGAAGAAGCATCTGGTCTATACTACTCGCAGAGGTACCAAAAGTAGGGGTAGCTAACCAACTAATGATAGCGAAGCGCATAATTTCTGGCCTCTAGCTAAGGTAAAGATCTGGGTGCCAGGGTTTACCCACCCATTAAAAAAGAGGGGGAGACATATACATTTTGATATCGAACCCCGTTGAAGATCCCATTCCAGGTGCGGATCCAACTAACTGAGGTTCATATTTTCCTATATCTGACCGGTTCTGCTTGTAACAATAGAAGATATGATGCTTCGGCTGTTAATGATCCTGGGCTTCCGGTACGAGCTCTTGCGCATGCTATTGGTGGTTCCTTCACCTTACTACCCTCCCTAGTTCAGCTGAGCTACATGATCTTAAAGTCCAGCCTAGCAGCGTATAGATGGCATAGGGCCTGAGGACCCGCTTGACAAGGCAAAGGCTTTGGTCTAAACGCAGTAGGTAATCCTGAACATACCTGGCCACCGCTCGGCCGGGACAATAGTTCGTTCATACGTGGGACCAAGAAGATTTGTAAACAAGTGTGATTCTAGGTCTGCCTATGAATGCTGTCTGTAAGCTTGTTCAAAAGCTCTCTCTCCGCTCCGGGAAGCCGCCCCATATAACGAGCTTGGGGCATAGGTTCAGCAGTAAGTTGGTGAAGCAGGTGAGTAGCAAGCATAAAAAGAAAGGTGGGTAGGGGATTCCTAGAATGGAGTAGTTTCTAATTGATGAATTGTATTCTCTCTCCTCGACGGTACCAGAAGGTAATACGTGGTAGCAAGAAGAATTCATAAGGTATAAGGGTAAAGGTAATTTGTATTTAAAAATTATATCTCTACTTTTAGGCTGGAAGTTGGACGACTCCCTTCATTGGATGGATCCTCTGAACTGCCCCTTACTTAGGAACTACTCCCAGAACTTATGAAATTATATAGGGGTGCACATTTAGACCATTTGTATTACCTTTAGCCGGAAGGGAAGGATTACTTAAGTGTTACCTATAGCTACCAACTCACAACCTACCTAGTGTGGCGTCTTTAATTAACCTTTATATATTGGCTCACCACTCCGTGCCTTATTGCTTTTAGGGAGGACCCCAGAAAGCCTAGCCTACTGGATTAATATGCTTTCTGCGCATATATATATATGTGCTTCTTTGAAGTTATAAATATGGATGGATTAATGGTGCCCTTATTTGGGAATCTTCTTAAGACACTTCTTGTCGATTTTGCCTCTTCGATCCTCACCTGAGATCTCGGGAGGACTTGCTTCTTGGGCTGGCACTTTGAACAGGAATCTTTACCCTTTCTATGCCTACTTGCTTTACTTTATGTCCCACAGCTACCAACAACCTGGCGGGCGGATTAACGAACGAACCTATACTTTTCACTTACCTTCATTTTGAGCATTGCACGGGAGCGTTCAACAGAGCATTGGTCACGAGCTGGGCTTACAAACCCACTNTAGCATTGCACGGGAGCGTTCAACAGAGCATTGGTCACGAGCTGGGCTTACAAACCCACTTGCTTCTTTAATCCTTAGTACCAGATAAATCATGTCCCCCCCTANGGTCATGAGCTGGGCTTACAAACCCACTTGCTTCTTTAATCCTTAGTACCAGATAAATCATGTCCCCCCCTACCCCGAAATCTTAGTCCCGCCAGGGTTCCTTAAAATTCCNACAAACCCCCTTGCTTCTTTAATCCTTAGTACCAGATAAATCATGTCCCCCCCTACCCCGAAATCTTAGTCCCGCCAGGGTTCCTTAAAATTCCATCCACTTACAGGTCCNCCCAGATAAATCATGTCCCCCCCTACCCCGAAATCTTAGTCCCGCCAGGGTTCCTTAAAATTCCATCCACTTACAGGTCCTTCCTTAATCAACAATATGTGTCNGTCCCCCCCTCCCCCGAAATCTTAGTCCCGCCAGGGTTCCTTAAAATTCCATCCACTTACAGGTCCTTCCTTAATCAACAATATGTGTCCTGGGTGGTATCCTCCTTCCTTCCATCCTTACGCGTACAGGGCCTTGTTTTAAGTGGGGTATGTGATAATGAGTAAATAAGAGAAAGCGTACTGGACTTCCTGTATACGTGTATGGGCGGGGCGTACGGAATGCGGGACCGGGGAATGAATGGTAGACTGGTATAATTCGGAACTGGAAAATCTATCTGGGTAACACCCATTTTGTAAGATGTATCAGTTTTTCTGCGTTCACTATATAAGGGGTTATTATACACCGAATAAATCAAAGAAGAAATGCTCCATCGTTTTCAAAATCATCAAAGAAGCCATCGGTTCAAATTTATCCTAGAACAATCCCTCAATAGGGGCTGTGAGCTGAAAAATTATGAAGACTAAAATATAATTTAGTAATAAGCTAGTTAGTCAGTACGGGTATGAAAGTGGACGTGATACGGGTATGTTGAGCACCCTCATATAGCCTTACTGCCAATAGCCAAAGGGTTATAGTCAATCATATTAGTCATTGCCAAGAGACGACGCTAGTCATAGCCGACAGTCATTGTCCCTAGTCGAAGTAGTATATACAGTTGGCATAGCTAAAAGGTGCAGCTAGATAGTGCATTAAGCTCTTGTCGATCAGGAATAATGTTTGGTCCGTCGGTCCATGAATTAAGCTCCTTTCAATTAAGCTACATGATGAAGCAATGCTTTGTGCATGCAACTATAAGTTATTTTTGGGCACTTACTTGACTTACTTACTAACGATATGCAAATATCGGCTGTATGGATGTAAAACCCAACCCTATAGGGCCATGGATTCTTCCCCATTAGTTAGTCCTTATAGTTGTCTATGCCCCTATATATTTTTTTTCTTCATTGTTACAATAGACAAAGTGAACGTATCAATGCAATTCTCACTTAGATACAAGGTGTAAGGGGATATGTTCCCCGACTGGTACTATTGGCTGACCCTAGCTAGCGACGAACGGAGACCTTTTTGGGGACAACACGGTGTATTGAGAACAGTTGTTAACATCGAACTAACTAGAAGGCATGCATGGTGGGTATCACCATGCACAACTAAGGCTGCCATGGTACACTTATATTTAATAAGTGTATTTTGTGCATGGAAATGGGAGGATACTACAACACCTACCTTTCTAGATGAGGGTCTTCAATTAAAGGTCAGGCACTTACTTTCCTTGAAGCAACGCCCACTTGTGTTAGTCAATTTTCCACCCTCGTTGGAAGTAAGGCTAGGAAGAAAGAAGGTTAGGTTTACTCGCAAAATTATCAGTTTCAATTGCTCTCAGTTCAATGATCAATGAAGCCTTCGTCACGCCCAGTTTTGTTAGTCAATTTTCCAGTTCTTGGAAGTAAGGCCAGCACTTGCTATGTCTCTTCGGTGCAGAACTGGCCTTATGAAAGGAAGGAGGGAAAGGAAGCGGGTGGGATAAACACAGCACAGGGCACCTTTTCATTGTGAAAGGAAAGAGAAGGGGGGCGTTATCCATCTCTTTATTGGGGGTTTAACCGATAGAATATACGTCTAAGCCTAGAAACCCTACAGAACCATACATCAAGCAAGCTCCCCACCAGCTATTGGGAACTGCTCCCATGCCCAGGCTAAAAATGGTATTTGCGAGCATTCCATTCTATGGTAACTTAAGACTCCTTCAGGTTAGATTACTTGTGCGTTGATCGAGCTTTTGTCAGTCAAGAAAATGGGGTTTGTGTATATTCGGGAAGGTAAGATACGAAGTGCTTGAAGGAGAGCAAGGCTTGTGCTTTTAAACCTATAGGCATATGGTAAATGAGAGGACAAGGAAAAGCCACAAGATGGCGTTGGAGACCATGAAGAGACGCTAAAGTCAACGAACTGGGTTCGTCCATGTGAGTGGGTGCTAAGGGCCACAAGCATTAGGAGGAAGGGCCACAGGACCACTAGAGCGGAAAATAAACAATAAGGGTCATAGGGTTTACTCAGAACAGATACGATAATTGGCCTATGCACCGATTGAGAGTTTTACAACTAAATAGAATTTGCCAGCTTATCTTATCATATAAGGGGAAGGTTAGTGGCTGGCTTAGTACGGGATAGGTGAGGGGACAAGGCGAAGCCAGGGGGTAATAAATTATATAAAGGGATCCCCTACTATTCTAATAAGAGCGGAGCCATACCCTATCGTCTTCTTTTACCTGTTATTACCCCTACTATTTTAAGGGATGTGTTTTCAAACTAGAAACGGAAAATAGATGGCAGCAAATTCCCCCTTATGACAGAATAGAGGAAGGTTCCTACTCGTTTCACCGATCTCGAGCTTAGTTCTCACACCCTTTATTCTATTAGAAAATGCACATGTTTTTTATCTCGCTTTAATCCGTAGGAGACTCGCGGAATCACTTAATATCTAGATGAATCTACTATGGGCCCCCTTTATATAGAATTGAGTCGCCTGAACTTCTTAATAGGGGTCATTATATTACGTATATGAAACTTCCCCGGCTGAACTCATTCCTATAACTGTACCGGAATAACTAAACTGGGATCATTAGCGCTTTGCATATATTAGTAAGCCCACCCCCCTCCCTATTATTTTGATTAGTTAAGCACTACAGCTCACATATGGGGGTAGGTACTTATTAAAACAGACAAGGTAGCCTTATTCATTATATCATTGAAGGGCGCCCGCTCCAATTACAGATTCAGGGCTAACTACCTACCTTATAAGCTGCGTGGATTCACTCATCCCCCTATCGGTTTATCCCCTCCATATATTAAGGAATTCGTCCTTCAATAAGATAATAGGGCTAACGTCGTCACATTATAATAGTAGGGGACCAGTGCTGAAATAATAAGAATAGGGGCGGTCTGGTATTCTATCATTGGAAACATGTTACTTCTAATACCCATCTTGTTTTTAGGCCTAACCAATCTGATGAAATGGACTGATCTCGGCTCAGCTGAGCATGGATCCTGTTCCATCACATCTCCAATCGCGTCTCGACCAGCCGCTGTCGCTCTCGTTCTATAAGCCAAGTCATTTATCTAAGCTAGGTCACCTTTCTCTCGGCACCAACAGGTTCTAAACATCCTTATTCTATAGTGTGTTGAATCTTCTTAGGTCTAATGGTTACTACACATTGGAACGCATAGGATGACACCTACCTTTATTTCCCACTCTATCTCTACCTTTATTTCCCACTCTATCTTAGGATTTCTTCGATTCCAGGCTGGAGTTCAATATTATTCCCAGATTTATTTGTTTTTCCTGGAACGATTTTCATGGTTTTTCTTTTCCCCCATAAAGGTGCCGTAAGGCCGCTCGACCGAAGGGAGATAAATAGGTCTTTTTGAGCATCAGCACGGTTATTGTTTAATATATAGAGAAGGGTTGGGGCCGACCTTCACAAGCGGTCTTAGGAGTAGAACGACAAACCTGCTGAAATGGATGGGTACTTTGGGTTTTTATAGATTGCTCAGGGCTGTGCCTACTGGTACCATTAGTTAAAGCTTACCTCCCAAATAAGGGAGTCAATTGAAGGAGCTGTCCCCACTTTTGTCCGATTCGGGAAGGCATATCTGTTCTACTCTCTGTTTTTGCTATCTTTACGGCTAATGAAATTATTGCCGATCACCTCGTTTTTCTCGGAGTACCCTCCTCGCTTTCTCTTTGGTCGAGCGACTCGTACCTCATAACCTCACCCTCTAAAATGCCATCGCAGTTCGCTTAGTGGAGACCCTCTTTTTCCCCCTCAAATGCCTAAGCAGTTCAGAGCATCCAGACCAGCTTATGAACCGAAAAAGAGGGCATCAAAAAGTGTAGCAGTTCCATGAGTTAAATACAAATTATTCCTATCCCTTTGGTCGAGCCTGCTTGCGCAACCCTCGTAAACTGAATCGCAGTTCATAACATTGGAATATTTACCATACCTATCACAATTGAGGGAACAATATATACCTATCATTGCGCTAATGCACTTGAAGGAAGAAAGCAAGAAAGGTAACCAAGCTGAGAAGTGAGGAGAAACCCAGGATAAGTAAAGGGAGAACTAGGCAACGGGGAAGTTAGTAGAGGTAAAATCAGGCAAAGCAAGAACCCATTTTGACAAGTTCGAATCAAGCTTTTAACAGCAACTGGTGCCGTGCGGAACTTACAAGTATATGCCATTGTCAAAGCAGTAAAGAAAGTAAGTATTAGCGCCATTACATCTTGGGTTCTTCTCGCCTTCATCCATTCTGATAATAAGCCTATTTAGTTTCTCCATACTCTGAGAAAGAATGGATAATGATAGACTGTCGAGTGGAGTGACTTGCAGCAGTTTCATCCTTTTACCTGGGTCCACGAACACAGTTGCTTATTTTCTCAATCTACCTCCTATTAAGGCTTTTCTCAATGTCCTATCCGATCTTCTTTCTCCTATCAATTTGTTCAGGGGACACATAGAGAGAAATAGATTTCCATATATGTGTCACATCTATGGATAAATATGCTTAAGCGTGGGAGTGTAGCAGACCGAATGAATCTCTTAGGTAGCTGGCTCCCCGACTTCCTTTTTATCTAGACCTCGAATTCCGGCTCAACCTGGTTCACCCAACCGGAACTACTTTATGCCGCCCGCTATCCGAGTGAAAGGTATTTTACTATAATGGTTATTATCCCTAGCTGCGTCCTTCCTACAGCGGCCGAGACCTCGTTCAGCGGGAAATAGGGAAAGTTAAGGAGAAACGGGTGAGCCATCACATAACAAGCGGACCATTAGAAAGATCGAATCCGGCAGAAACAGTTTCCTCGGGTCATCGGTATGGAATTCCAAAGCTTTTATTAGCCAGCTCTTCCTTAGCCGCTAACGATTCGAGTGCCGGCCCCTGGGAAAATAGGGAAGAGAACCTTCTCGACTCATAACTCGACTCAGTACCGAATAGGGCAACTTTACCAGAAAAGGACTAAGCAAATCGAGTTGGAACAGAAAAAGAACCAGCGGAGCCGTTGAAAGAGATAGTTTTGATTCAGCCATTCCAAGTTATTCGTGTTGGTAACTCTAGTTATTCAGTGTATATAAATTGATTCGATGGAGAATTCAGGGGAGAAGGAAAGCAAAAATCTGATATTATTAAAGAGTGAGTTGGAGCATCAGAGCGAGCTATGAACCAGTTAATTTGTAACCAGTTAATTAAGCGGGACGGAGATCAAACATCTAGCAGGTATAACAGGTATGGAATAATAATAAAAAGAGCTATCTATATATAGGCAGTTAGTTATAAAGACTGGATCTAGCTATTGTAAAGCTTTGAAGGCAACTATTGTGAACCAATAACAGATCCAGTTTAGAAGCGTAGTTATCCTTTATAGCTAACAGTTGGGTCGATAGAAGTGGGACATAAGAACCAACCAAGGTAGGAAATTATTATATCACGATTGGAACCTAACTATCAACTATCGGAGCCAACCCAACGCCTATAGCTCCGGGAGGGTGATGTATTGGGGCAACCTGGAGCATGGGCAATAAAAAAATGGTATGAAGTATAAACTGGTACTAACACAGATAGAGGTGCTAAATAAGAAAAAGAATCAGAATTGGTTTTATTGCCTCGCCACGGATGGAGTATTATCTTATTCTTAAGGGCTTCGTGATCAGCAGGAGTAAAGCAAGCTCCCGTACCCCTTTAAACTCAGCCCAAGCTTTATTGATTGCGATACTAAGAGCGATAGCCGAAAAGAGGTTGCATTGGATCTTGCTTTAGGGCATGGCAGGGCATGGCTCTCTTTATATTGCCGAAATAGTAATGAATCTAGTTGCCTACAGACAAAATGCTAGTTATTCACCCTAGAAAGGGAATACCCTTCTGAACCCCCACGAGCCCTCTTTTCTTTATCAAACAATGCTTTGGCGAGGTTTTTGGGATCGACCCTGCCCAACCCAAACCTGGTGCCAGCCAGTTTCAGATGGGGATCTCACTCCATGCCTCACCGCTTTAGATCTAGCCTTTATATATTTTATTTATCCTTAATACGTCGTAACATATTAAGTAAGGTGGAGCTAATTGAGGAAACGTATTTAGGAAGAAGTAGCAGAGACAAGTGCATAGCTTACAGTTCAAGTTTTAGTTTTAATTTTTTATCCAGTTCGTTTCATAGATCGGGATCCGGCCCCACTCACTGGGGATAAGAGATAGGATCTAGAGAGGCCGTAGGGGAGGTAGAAGTAATTGTAGTTTCCCCAGTGCCATAGCCTGTTTATCCAGTTCTATATGGGTCTTTATAGCCAGTGGAAAAAGTCATTTTTCCAGCCAGTTTGAGTTGATCCACTTACAAAAGCAGACCTAATTGACCTCGAACCAATATCTGAGGCAATTGCATACCCGATGAAAGCATCATATGTAGGGGCAGCAGCATTCGCGGCAAGGGACACAGAGGCAAGGACATAATTCACTGAAACTACAGAGACGGAGTTTGTTGATCGAGTTAAAATAACATTCTACACGATACCTCGCTCCGCTTCGTTTGGTTCCGTATAAAACTCCCGAGTACCCAGTAGTTGCATTCCCGATCCCATTCTTATATTCATTGCTTATTTAAGATTATATTATTGGTCAAGAACCAATTGATCTCACTTAACTATAAGTTTCTCCCAAAGATATAGAGGTAGCGGTAGGAGTAGCAGGAGCAAAGAGGCATTCCTTCCAGATTGTTAAGACATAGTGTATACCCTCGTTTTAGTCAAGGTCTATAGAGTTTGCCCGGTCCCACAGGTTACTCAGTAGAGGAAGCGGTAGCTCATCTAGCATCCATTTCATTTTTAAAGCCCATAGTTCGGGATCGATCAGTAGAGGCAGCTAGCGTGTAGGCAGCAAAGCAAAAAACATTTGAGTAAGCACCCCGGCCAGCATACCCGCTAGTCTTAGCTTCCCTTCGCTCAGATTAATATACATCCGTTGAATAATCAGTTGACTTCCTTGACTTGGAACCAACAGCACCACGGCCAGTGGCTAAGGTAGCAGCATCACCAGAGCCAGTTGTTGGAGTTTAACCAATTGATGTTTCTCGGGTTGGTGACCTTATATCAGTGAATATGCGTGTTTATACCACAGAGGAGCAAGCAGCGGAGACACAGGCAATAGGAGAAGAAGCATCACCAATTATGAGTGAAATAAGAATAGCCCGATAGGGATTTGGGTAGTGCCTTAATAAATGATATCTGAAAAAATGCTATTCAAGCTGACCATCCTTATAACGAGTGCCTTTTACAAATGAATCCATGTATGTGCTACCTACCAAGACCAACTGAGCACCATACTAACATAACTAACCTAGGCACGGATCGGTTTCTCTCTGTGCCGACCAAACACCACATCTTTATAACGAAGATGCGCAGGTGACTCTCGCGGGTGACTCTATCTATGGTTGGACCATCTATCTTGATGTGAGCAACTCCTCCAGCGGACTATCATTATAGCATAAAAACGCGACGTCCCTAATAGACTCTAAAAAGTGTATACCACCTACCTGGCTATCAATCCAAAACACGAGCTACGCCCCGTACATAGGAAGAAGTAAGGCAGGGTAAGTTGAATCTGCACCTGTAAAATAAAAAGAGTTAACCAAGTTGATCTATCAGTTTGAGTTTACTCCGTCATTCTTCCGATGAGCCATCCTCTCCCTATACGCGCACTCTCTCTGCCTTGCCTCAACTCTATGCTCTCTTACTTCCCTGCCGCTTGTTCTACCCTGCATCACCAATGTATTATATATGCGCATAACCACACCACTGTTGGAAGCGAAGTGGTCTCCCAATAAGAAACCAGGGAGAACAAGGGTGGCCTATCGGTTAGAAATTCTTCTACGCTTTTAACTGGTCATTTTGAGAGTGCGAACGCTTATAAAACGAGATAACCCATTGATTTCATTTTCAGTAAGATCACCTGAGACGACTCTCTTTCTTTCATTATTGAAAGTACCCTAATAGAATAATATTGTATACAAAGATATACCTCATTATATATGTAATTACGCTTTAGCACTGTATGTGCTTGTATGTATGATCCCTGCCTGCTATATTCAGTCCGTGCGTGACCAAGGTGTTCAGAAGAAGAAGCTCTAAGTTCAAAGGTGTATTCGCATATAATAAAGGAAATTAAAAGCATTGGTAAGGTCGGTACAAGGTGTATGGACAAGTAGTGTCGTTGGGGTTTAAGGAAGGCCCTATTTCAATTTATGATGTCTTTACAGAGCCTTATCTCCCCATTCTTTTTATTAACAAGTACCAACTGGGCAACCCAATCTGATTATGTGACTTAGATTATTATATTGGCATCACAATGCTTCTTTATCTAACTTTGTACCTCAAGATGCAGTGTGAAATTTATCTATCTTTGATTCTACCTAAAAGGCTTCATGTCTTCTTTGAGGGGGATTTGATGTTATAAAATGGCAAGTTCATATGTCTTGAGATATTAATATCTTGAAGCAAAGACGTCCTCTCATTATTTTAACATTTTGACATACTCCTACCTTTCTACCTGGGACAATGTCTTGGATATCTTAACAAGCTTTGGATCCTCTTCAGTGCCCAGGTTGCAGTCCTCTACCTCTGATCACTCTGGATTGAGAAATGGTTTTATAAAGACATAATTTGTAGGAAAAAAATATCTCTAAGTGAATCAACCCCCTTGGGATTAAGTTTTTCTTTAGCTGGATGACCCTTTGGCCCCTCATCATCTCAGATGTAGCATGATTGGAAGGCTGGCCTGTTTCTAATTATCCAAAATATTCCTCCTCATAAAAGTCCATCTTCATATTGGAATACTCATCCCTCATAGTCAGGAACCTTTTATATGGGCATCATCTTCAAACACTTTACATTGCTTAATATTATAAGGGATAATAGCTCTATGAATAATTTTGATGGAGTAGGAAAGATGATCCAGGTTAGTAGGGATTAAACTTACAGTAGACTTGGCCAAGTTCTCATCCTTGTGGTTCATTTCCTTGGGCACAATAGCAATATTAATAGCATCAAATAAGTTATAAAGCGTGTCCCACACCGCATACTTATATTGTCAAAATATTGGGTTCCTGGGTTTACATCTCTCCCTCACTTAGCTCACCACCAGGTCAGAATCTTTGAATATTTTGAGCTCCTTTATACCCATCTTTTCGCTGTATCCAATCCCAATATTAGTGCCTCATATTCTGCCACATTGTTGGTACACTGAAAATACAATTGAAACCCATGTGAAAATTATTTCCCCTTGATAGAAACCATAAGGATACCTGCTCCACTCCCTTCTTTGTTGCATGCCCCAGGAAAGCTAAGAGTCAATAATTCTGAAGGGTCTATATTATCTTATTTACACATAAACAATTCACAATTATCATCAGCAGAAGGCTTATGGGTTATTAGGAAATTTCCAATATTCTCAGTGCTATACGATGGTAAATTGGTGGGATTTTCAGGGTCACTTATAACACATAAGTCATTTTGGGCTCCCCATACAAATGACGTGTTGAACCCCCAAAGACAGGAAGAGTGGCATATTATAAGTCAAATTGACTATTGACTGACTTCCACAGAGTTACCCCAATGTCTGGATAAAAACATACCTTCTGTGGGGGTAACATTTGCAATTACTACATCCATCATGACAAAATTGTATTAGGATCTGTACCATTCCTACCACCAAATATTTGATCATTCTTAGGCATTGATCCCTTTTAGAATCAAAGGCATATAGGTCCTTATAAGGCCTAATGATGTCCAATCTTATATTTTCCATATATTATAAAGGCATCAAGGAATGGTAGGCTCCAAATTAATCTAAACAATTGTGGAGGTGTAGGTCTTGGAGTTATAGAGCAATGTAGAAAGGAGGGGTCAACTGGTCATTCCCATCAGGTTTACCAGTACCAAATTTTGATTATCATCTTGGAGATTGATCAAGTCTACTTGCAGGGGGCTTCATCACATAAGACCCTCATATTTGACACTTTTATAGCATTCCTATCTTGTATTAGCTTAGATTTAGTTACATGGGTTTGAGGCTACCCCTTTACTCCTAGAAATTTAGACACTTCTTTTCTATGCACATGATGCTTAATCATTTAAGAAAGAGGCATGGGAACTTTTAGTTTATTGAGATCATACATGGTGTCAAAAGGTGGAGGCACTAGTGGATTGTCCTCTGAATATTTGGGAGCACTGAAAGGCTTAGTCAAGGCGGAACTTGGCTATTGTGATGCATGGAACTTCCCACCATTCCCTACGACCCAACTATCTTTGGACTGTGAAACGACTTTTAGCTCTTCTCTTATTGGGACAGCTAGCTTATTTAAATCAGAACCCCTTAGTGCAGCCTCTTTCTTAGAAATAGAAACACCTTTGGAAACCTCCCTTTTTAGATTTTAAGATCCCCTTGGTGCTTTTTCTCTTCTTAAATTGATAGTATTCAACCTAGGTCTGAGCTCATATTTCCTTCTCACCTCGGCCATGATATTATCAGACTCCATTCTCAACTGGGCATGGCACAGATCAAAGGGTTGTTTATCTTGTAAGAGTATGTTCTCCATAGGGTTGTTATTATTCTTCCATCATGAGGAGACCTTTAGAATCGGGATGGGGGCGGTCATCTATCACAGTTATATGATCATCATGATGAAACAACATGTTTAGGTCAATGGGTTGGTCCGCAGGTTCTTCCCTTCCTTGCTCATAGTAGCCTTCATAATAGGGTGGGGAAGGCACTATAATGTTAGCTTGATATCTATAAGCTTATAGCAGGTTAGGCTCTTCTAGTTTGTTCTTCCTTTGCTACACATTAGAAGGTCTTAAGAAGGTCTTATGAACTGAGGCTGGTTCCTAAGAGGTGGATTTTGGGCCCTGGGGGTAGGAACTACAAAGGAGTGAGCAACCTGCCCTTGTTTCACCTTAGTAATATCATTAGCCAGAGTTATCAGTAGTTTGGTTACCTCTTCCAAGGTCATAGGTTCTTGACCTGCTAATGAAATATTGGGCTCTTTATATTTTCTCCTATCTAGGTATTCTATCCTTTCGGGAGGGTCATGCCTAGTTATAAGAGGTATTCCTAAGGCCCTCGTGTTACTCTCTAGGTCTTCAGAATCATTGAAAAAGGCATCTAGGTAAGCTGATCTGTTTTCCCTCAGATGGAGGAAAACTCTTTCTAAAAGGCAAACAGCCTTGAGCTTCCCTTATCCATATGATGATGAGTGAGCGTTCAAACCCTATATTGGGAAAAAAGCGTTATGGGGACGCCCAGTTTGCTTCCTCAATTTCCCACTCCCGATAAGCAAGTGAACACTGTCTATCATTTGGAGACGCCCGCTTGTGTTGCTTAATTTCCCACCTTTGTTGGGCCAGTTCAAACCTTTCTATCATCTTGATAAGCCCACTTATGTTAGTCAATTTCCCATGTGCCCCATGTTTCCCACCCTAAGAGAGAGCACTGGAGATAAAAAGGCCACCATTACATCCTGAACCGAGAGAAAGGACATAGCACTTACCGCTACGGAACACAGTAATGTTCCTACCTTGACGGTATGGAATGAATGAACGAATGAATGACAATGCATTACAATGGAATACAACTTCTCGACAGCAGAAACTAGAAATTAACTATGACATTGATGTATCATCGTGTTTATCTTGTTTCCCCACATTTCTTATCATATTTCTGTTAATGGGCAAGTCGAGTCTCCTTCATCACTTTGTAGCAGACGGTAGAATAACGAGGACTTTCCAACTCTCGACCATTTGGTTAGTAACAGAAATGAATAATTCTCGCCTATTCACCAGTAACAAAGTAGCCCAATCCCCTTATGAAAAGACCTAAAAAGGTATATGATAAAAAGTTCAAGCAACAAGAAAACCTATCCTGATGTTGGCACAAAATGAGAACAATGCCTTCTTGGGCAAATGGTATCTAGAAAAGGTAACACTGAAAAACAGGGCATCAAACAACTGGGCTTGGTGCTTCTTTATTAGGACCCTAAGTTTTTGTTTTGGGTGGGGGGGTACGAGGGAATGTACCGAACGGGTCGGAGATATGCAATTCATAAACTTTTATATCCTATCTCCTCTTATTAGGGGAAACCTGGAATCACCTATAGTGATTGGACTACGAGCTAGTGTCTCTTATTTGAAAGCTGAAAAGGCTGCACTCTAATAAGTCTCAAGTGCTAGTGTCTCATCTATGGAACTTATTAACGGACTACAGGCTTTCCACATATTTGAACTAATCAAGGCTAGGGACTAAGGGTTTTTCCAAGGACAGGGGGGAGTATCATAAGAGATTTCGACTTATTATTTCAACAACCATTTCAGTAGAAGTTGGGAACTGTAGTGGGGTATGTTATCGCTCCTCCGAATAGTCACCATGTAATTTACTAATAAAGGTAAAGCAAGGCATTAAGAAACCCATATTATTTACAAGGAAAAGTTCAACGTGGAGATGTGATTATATATATATATGTATTTTGGGATCGAAACCTAGCATCAACTCTTGGATCGCCTCACCTCCCAAGCTATCCAATCCGATGTGGGACTGCCAATATGCGACAGCCTACAAATATGGGACTGCCATGTGGAAAAGAAATCCTGGTATCACTTGCAATTGCTGTAATTCGTCCACAAACGGAGAACACAAAATCTCTGGGCAAATCAAACAGGTCACGTCAAACTGGACCTGCCTGCATGGAGACTATCGGGCCTGCGTAAAATAGATTCTACTTACTTTCACTCTAATCAAGGCAAAGTGCATGAGCTTTACTCTACTCTAGAATATAGGTAGGCACTCAAAGTGAAAATATCCCTTTCTCTTCAAAGGTCATCACTTCACTAATAATCATAGAAGTTCTAGCTGAAGGGACAGGTTGTTATAGCAGAAGCGTCCGTCCGTCGGAACTTTACTTCCAAACGGCTAGTAAAGAACGCGCGCGATCTTGCCAGTAACAATCTGCCTGCCAGTAAAAAATGATCATAGTGCTGAACGCTGGGTCGTGTAACGCCGGGTCATCGGTCAAAAACAAAATAGTGCCTGCTAGTAAGGATCTGCCAGTAAAGAACAATAATAATAGTGCCTGTTGGGTGCCCGGTAACCACGCATAGTTAAGCAATTGTCTATCTAGCTTCTTGCAGGTTCTATTTGCTGCTTGGTGGATCCATTTCTTGCTTTCCATGCTTTGTACCCGAACGAACATGCATGGTTTCTACCTCACTTACTGTCCTTACTAGCTAGATAGCTAGTCTCATTTCTTCTTCCACATTCTCCTGACTATCTATCGATGATCATTTGCTATGGGTTCCAACCGTCTGGTTATGGCCTCCTGAACGTTCTTCCTTGAGGATGGAAGCACTGAACCTTCTTCCTTGTCCAAAACGTAAAGCAAAAAGTCATTCGATGTCTGGAGAAGATCAAACTATCTGTAAGGGAATGGTCTGAACTGTACTGTCCATATGTATAAACCAAGCTTGTTTTAAAAGTCATTCTCTGCCTGGCCTGTATGTATAAACATTTTTTACTACGTTGACCTGAGATACGGTACTTTCTCGTCTAGCTTCAGGGTTTCATGGGTCGCTCGGATGGTTCGCGATATGGGTAGCCCGGAAGAAGAAAAGAGTCATCAGGTCGATCGGCGGGCTTTTCTTGCTTCGCGCCTCTTGCTTTTATTGCTTACTTAACTTGAGACTTTGGTGCTGGCCATCCATACGGAAGATATTGCTTTCATTCTGAGCCTAACTTTACTTTTTTTTACCTGCTAGTAACTTGGATTTTATTGCCGCAAGCCCCTTATGGGAACAATCATTAGTTTCCACATCTTACTATCTGCTGGTTTCGGAAAACTTAGCTCGATCCTTTCACCGGGCGGGGAACTATATCACTCCAGGGACCCGGATTGTCTTCACACTGTACTGCTTTATATATATACACCACTTATACCGCCTTACTTATTAGATCGATCTTATGTACACACTTTGGTAGGCAGGCACTTTGAACATTGCTATTTTTCATTTACCCTTGGTCCTGCTGAGGAGAGAGGAGCCAATATGATTAATCCATTAGAACCTGCCTTTCACTGCGTCCCTGCTACCCACCTGAATTACTAGACCTGTTAGACCTAGACTTCTTGAGGAATGAATGCACTTAGTGTAGTGAGTCGGGACTGCCTTACTTAGGAACTACTCCCAGAACCCCTTTAGCAGAGATCGTGGAACTGCTGGATAGACTCTCAACAGCCAGAACTTCTGAGATTAGATGGGCGTGAGTAAGCAACTTAGAACTTTCACTTCACCCCTTTATATTCCTACTTTATGAATGGAAGTTGGACCTACAGTGACCCAGTCTTGGATCCTTGGAACCAACCGCTTGGATTGATTAACTAAAGCCAGAACTTCAGGCACAGAGTGGTAAATTTCAGAGTGGGAAGGTGGCAAGTTCGAGGAGGTAGAGAGATCAGGAAGTCTAGTTCTCTCTCAGGCAAGCGGTAATCACATAAATAAGCGTGCTGGTTCGTTTTCTTATCCTATCCCGCTCGGCCGGGTTGATTCTCCCAGCTGTTCGTGTTCGTAAAGCCTAAAAGCTAGCGATCCAAGCAAACAAGACCAGCCGGCCTTGATCTCGGTTAAATTCAATACTGAAAGATGGCGTTGCCCATCCAAACATACTGGCAAGCAAGACCGGCCATACCAGCCACTAGGTATGAAGTCTGTCTCACCTGACATCCGATCGCTTATGAATGTTTTCATGGGCATGGGACCCACCCGCTTATAGAAGGTATAATGCAGTAGCTATGAAGCGATTAATTCAAGAAGTGTATAGGAAGACCAGGTAAAGTTTGAACTAGCCCCGTTGCCTTCCTTGCCTAACGTTATAGCCAACCCTATCTAGTCATTACCTCCACGTTCGTTCTCGCATCACGGGTTGGACTAGCTAGCTTAAGCGGGTGGTAAATTAACTAACAAATCTGGGCGTATACAGACAATAGAAAGGGTTGAACTGGCTTATTGGAAGGTGGTAAAAGGGGAAGCTAACATTTATTGTGAAACTCTTCCAGTAGGGGAAGAAGACAAACAAGGATATAATAAATGGCATGCTCGTAAGTAATATGCATTTGGTGGTAAGGCTACGCTGCTGGTAATTCTTTATATATGTAATTACGCTTTCCTCCTTGAAGGGAATAGACCCAATTCTGCCGCTTAACAAGGAAGGGGTCAACCGGTAACTAGAGACATTGATTGATTTAGGAAAGGGAGGTTAGAGAGAGCTTTTATTACAATTATGTTCCGTCCCTACCAGCTCACGACATGTCCCACCAAGAATGAAGGACGTTCACCTAGAGATCACAGTTGCCATAAAGCCCAGTGGAACCTGATGCAGTTCACCTTTTCCCCCCGCAGTTATCGAATCACCCAGTTCAACAGAACACAGTTAAAAACTCCAGTCCACAGTTCGTCTGAAATAATTAACAGTTCACCCGTCATCTCCAAACCCCTCGAACCCGATCGACTTTAGTAGCCTCCCACGAACAACAATCCGTGGGGCCATTTAGAACTTGATTTTACCTGCCTGGGATAAGCTCAATACCTATTAGTGCTGGATTCATTATTCACTCTTGTGATTCCTGGCTTGTGGCTCAGCGGCTTCCTAGGCATCGCATTTAACCCTGCCGTGTTTCATGTTCCTTCATAGAGTTAAAAACCCCTTTCCTTCCCTATAGTGAGTGGGTATATGTATATGTATATGTATTGTATATGTACGAGTATATCATGTTATGATCCGGGTCCCTGTCTATATCCCCTATATAACCTTTACCTACCCTTATCCTGTCCATCTATCTGGTCCCACCTAAGTTTGTATACTTGTATTATGTGTACATACCTATGTGGTCTTTAAGGTGCCTGTCTACACACCCGATATTTGTGATTACCCAGATTGATTGTTATTAAACGCCTGCTGAATCAACGCGTTATCTACGTTACTGCCCACACACTGTTAGTTGAGTGGTGGTGTCGGGCGAAGGAAGGGAAGTCTCTTGATTATTGATAGGTGCTATCCCTTGGAGATGAAAACTTGCCACTATTTACTTCTTTTCCATTCCCCATCGTTACATAGTTCACTCATAATTATAAGCCCTAGTTATACTTTACCGGAAGGATAGTAAGGAAGGAGCCGGGGTTTCAAAATAAGGATAAGCGTTGGCAACGACAACTGAAAGAAGTGGTCCAACATAACATGATACCCATTCCACAAGAACTGACAGACCCCGTTCATCATCACCCAAGATAAGTGGGTCCCCTTTGTTACCACCCGAAGATATTGAAACAACAAACGAAAGTAAAGAAGTGGCTAAACTTGTTCTAGACTTACTTTGAAAACGATTTATTATTCTATGCTACAAACTAGAAAATGTATCCGTTGATGGTGCTTTAACCCAGAAGTCAACAGCTCGGGTCAGTCGGTGATCCAATTGACTCAAAATAGCCAGATAGGTCTATGGTAGTCCAATGAACAGTTATCCTTCTCCAATATTTGGATTCTGGGGCTTCTGTAAGCCTTTTCAGCCACTTATATAAGCTTACTATAAATTTGCAGCAAAGGACTTCATATTGATCTGATGCAGGTCCTCCATACAACACATACTCCAGCTGATTCCAGCCTCGCAATTGGACTTCTTGTAGCACGAAAACCTAAAATTATTCTCCCTCCCTACCAGATTAAACTCTTCAAGATAAAGTTATCCATTCTATTAGCACTTCCCTATTTAAGAACAGGTTCGGTTTATTTAAACAGATCAATTGAGAACTGAGTTTTACGCAAACACTTCTTCTGAACCCCGGCTGCACTACTTCCTGGGTGCAAGTAGATAAAAGCAAACTGTCCTTCGACTTGTCCTTCTTCGACATGCATCATGCACTGGACGTTCAATTGGGCGCCAATTGGCATATATTGGTGGGTAATGGGTCTATTGGGTATCGTAACCGAGCTCTATCGGCGACAATAAAAATTAGCTTTTTATTATAATAATCAATTGTTGTATCGACTATTAGGAAATAAACCGGGCATGGCATGATGGAACCCTGGCATCAGCTCTTGGCTCGACTAGCAATCCAGGATTGAGCCCCGGCATCGAGTGCGCATTTGGAGGCCTACTGGGCACAAAACACTGGGTATAGCAAACACATGGTCTTGGGTTATCTCAAACTGGTAGGTTACGTATAAAAATTATTACTGGTCACGCTGGTCACATAGTATATAAACCTTGTAACAAACATCTACGGAGCACGGGGTGTATGGGATGGTTTGATCATTATCAAGGTCAAGTAGGTTTAGAGAGAAAAGATCAGTAGGTGGATAGAGATCAGGCAGGCTAACGGATAAATTTCCAATATGAGGCAGGTGATAGCTATCATTAGCTAATATGGAGGCAAGCTGCCAGTATTATATCCCCCACGGACTCAAGGCAGCAAGTGACTAATACTTTTACCTTCCCTATGCCAACGTACTAATGCTAGAGAGGCATTTTTTTCATCCGGATACGCCCAGTTCGCTTTCTCAAATTCCCGCCTTCGTTGGGCCAGCTCAAACCTTTCTAGCATCTCCCGACGCCCACTTCGTTTAGAGAATTTACTACTTAAAGAAAGTAAGTAAGGAATAAAGAAGGGAGAACCTTACACCTCATAATCAAACTTAGACATAATACCAAGAGTAATGCCTGTCCTTTTTAGGGAACCCGAAAGCAACGCCAGGTTATCACTTGCAAATCCCCGAGTAGTTTGCTAGGTTAAATGGTTAATGAAAAGCATCTGGAGACGCCCAAATGTGTTACTCAATTTCCCACCTTCTAAGGGCTGGTTCAAACCTTTCTATCGTTTGGAGACGCCCAGTCTTGTGAGTTAATTTCCCACTTAAAGTAAGGAAGGCCAGGGCTGGTGCTTCTTCTTTTAGTAAAACTGGAAGAGGGATAGTACGGCAGGAAGGATGGCTCGCCCTACATAAGGAGAACGAGGAAAGCAGAATTACGTAGATACTCTTCAAAGTGATAAGAAGGCCTTTAAGGGGAGGGTAAACCTATAAATAGAGTCATGAAACGNCGTTGCGGGGGGGAATAGAAAAATAAAGGGGCAAAGAGAGCAAGCTCGTGACCTCGCTCCCAGGTTTTCACTTTCAAATTGATCAGTCGCTGACTAAGCAAGACCAACCANATAGATAAATAAAGGGGCAAAGAGAGCAAGCTCGTGACCTCGCTCCCAGGTTTTCACTTTCAAATTGATCAGTCGCTGACTAAGCAAGACCAACCATCCCATCCATC
>LPNX010354232.1:136864-146973 GCA_001517045.1 Pseudotsuga menziesii
TCCTGGAATAGTGATATTCAAAGGTGTTTTGTATCATATTTAACCTCCCCACATGGTAGCTGCGGTAGAGTGAAGTGAGCACGCGTATAAACGCCCATATCACGACACACCACTTCAGGTGCGCATCTCTATCGAAGTGATGTTATCTCACCTCGCGAATCTCTTTCGAGCCTGGTTGGTCATTAAACAAGGCGATACTAACATATGGTGACTTGATCTACGACCCAGGCGTACACCTTCATGCTTTGATCTCTTCCCGACCAGAGAGGTCTGCGAAGCGCACCCGGTTCATCAATTTTGCTTTAGCGTCAGAACTTTTAGAATCCGTCTTCTCATTCCTGGCTGCCTCCTCTGGCTTATCGAACGCTAGGAGATCGAGAAACGAGCCGCGAAGAAACATCGAGCCTACTCGCGCGAAGCCCGACCAAAGAAGGGCGAAGTTTATATATTTGATTTCCAACAAAACGTGATGCCTGCCCCCAAACTGGTAGGCTGTCAATGAATCAAATGTTCTCCGGATAATCCCAATCCTAATCTAGGCGCGCTCGTGTCTCGTTGTCTTCCCTGAGGACCTCCTACTAATTTGGCCGCTAAGTAACGGAAAGGCAATTCTCTCTATTCGGTTGTTTCCAACCCCGCAACCAAAAACATAATATTCCTTTGTCTGGTGGACGAGACCTCTACACATACATAATATAGCCATCAAGCGATCTAAGCTCACCATCCAGGCAGCCAGATGATAAATCCTAGCTTTGCCATTTCCCCTGGCCGTGTTAACGTGTGAAAATGCCATATTTCAATTAAAATTCCACTTTGGATGTTCAGTTGGGTTCTAATATAAAAATATAAAAAAAAAGAGTGTTTCCGGAGTGCTCAAATGGCAAATTTCATAGCTTTATCTCTAATATGGGGCACCCCATCAATCATTCAAGGTAAAAGCTTTAGCTTCTCCAGCAGCAGTGGATTCTGTTGATCCGGTTGATATGTCCGCCAGGTTATAACTTGAAAAATTACCAGTTGCTAATAAAGCAATCGCAGCAAGACTAGCGAACCTGGTGCTGATAAAGTTCCCTCTATGATAACCTTTTTCTAGCGAGACTATAGAAGGATACAATTGAAAATAACGTAAATAATAACTAACTAAGCAGGTAATATATCGGAACGTTAGGCAGGTAATGTGTAGTATAAATAGAAGAGGCGCCGACTTTGTCTCCTGTAAGTCGTCCTTATTCTCCATCTCCTTAAGGTAGGCGTGAAGTTAACTGCACTGATGCCAATTCAATTCCTCTTATTCAGTAGTCATAGCGAAGCGTCCCTGCCCTGCCTGTTTTGTGTTACTCCGTCCGCTGGACAACAATCTCCCTGAATGGTCTTCCTTCAATCTTCAAAGCATCTCGATAACTAACAGGTAGTCCCACTTCTCTGCTTATTCGTTAGTTTCTCCCGGCTATAATACCCATGGTCTGTAGTAAGCATAGGTAGGGTCTGTGGTGGGCCGAAAGATCAATATGGTAAGGTGGAGCACTAACTAGGTGGAAATAAAGTCTAATATGGGTAGGTGAGCACGCATAGGTATACAGGTTAAGGTGGTTTGATAGTTTCATATTTTAGATTGGGGGTGCGCGGTTGTTTCGGTCCATGGGTGGAAAGATCGATCGGTCCGGTGTACGACTGGTATCTTTCTTTTCCTGCTGCTTCCACCATCACCTGTTTCGATGACGTGGAGAATGTCTATATGAATAGGTATGCACAACCCATTACTTCTTATAAGCTGCTTACCAAGTTCACCCAGATCCACCTGGAAAGGAACGATGAGATCCGAGAATTCACTCTCAGGTTCTTCAGGACGCTGCAAAGAATCCCTGAGCGCGAGCGCCCAAAGGAGCCGGTCATTTTTTGTTGCTATAAGAACGCAATGCAAGCTAACGTGAAATACGCCATCAAGGCCGGCCAGATCACAAAGCTCGAGGATGCCATGAGGAAAGCTCAAGAGATGGAAGAAGATATGCTGGAAAGCGATGCTGACCCAGACATTATCTTGGGGAAGGTGCGGCTTACATGACGGGCCTATCGGTGACGAATCGTGGCCCGTCCTACCCTTACAGACCTGTGGAGGAACGACCCACGACCCGGGGAATATTCCAAGGGCACCCTCCTTATGTGCGCAACCTGCCAACCAGAGATGATCCTGCACGGGTTCGTCGTGACACGGAGATAGCAGAGCTGAACCGGACTCTCCAACAGATGCAGAACGAGATCATAAAACTACGAAGAGACAAAGAGACCAAACCCAGACCGCCGATTCAGAGTGCTGCCTTGCCCAACCCTGGGTTAATAAATAGAAATGAAGACGTTGATCACCGATCCAGGGTGCCCCGAGATCTAGTCCCCAATGTTGTATCAATGGACGAAGACTATGAAGACGAGGAGCCACTCAGGGACACAGAAGCATGCGCCCAGAACGAAGAAGATGGAGCTGCTCCGGAGGTATTGGACTCAATGGAGACGGAGGACCAGTTTTAGCCCTTGGTAAATTTTGACGATGAAGACTTTGAAGCGGAGCAGCAACCACAATAGAATCTGGTGCGGACCCGAGCTCAAATAAAAGCCAAGCAGCCAGCAATTCCCCACCAGGAGAGGCCGGGTCTATTATATCTCGGATATTAGCTCAACTTTTCACTCCAAATTGATGCACCAATTGAACGAAAAAAAGATAGATAGGCCGGCCCCCCCTTCGTTCCCCTGTCGCCTCTATTTTCAGTAGATAAAATTACATTTCTTTCCTTAATTCAATAACCCCACCGGCCCCTTTTCACTCACTTATAGTTAGGGTTATAAACTTCATGTACCTCTCCCTCCTACCCTCGGTCTCGTGGGTTCGCTATCACTAGGGAAAATATTGATTCGAGTTGTCTACGAGATATCTCTCATTATATATGTAATTATGCTTGCCTTATTCCTTTCGACGAAGTGTTGTTTCACGAGCGTGAAAGTGATTCACAACACGTACCTCGTACCTCACCTTTAATGTATGTCCGTTTGGGTTCTACTCCTCACCCCCTCACTCAGTTCGGCAGAGCTTGTTTCTTTCCTTGGGTGGAGTGGTTGAAAGCGAACGACAGCATACTGTAAAGCAAGCAATCCCCGTAAAGTGCATCGTCAGGTCACAATGATAGACGGGCAGGTCTCAATTGAGATCAATCAGTTCGAAGGTCGCAAGATCTCTCTCAGCAAGCAGGTCGAAGCATTCAGTCGGCAAGCTCGATCGATCAGCAGATAGGTTCACTGCTTTCGTTAAACGTCCGTAGTTCTTTTTTGGTGGTCTGGTTCATGTAGGTCGGTCGCAAGGTCGAGAGAAGCGAGCCCGGTTCTTTTCGTATTGCAGCCAGGGTTTGTCTCTTCTGTCCAGGCGTCATCCATCCATCGGTGTGTTCGGACGGGTGCGCAGGTGTCCAGGGATGGGTGTGAAGTGAGGGTGGCGAGGTGGGTCAATGCGTATGTGGTCGGAGAGTTGCTCTTGTTTGGCGAAGCATAATTGGTCTTCCTTCGTCGGAGGTCAGGGGGAAAGTTCAAGATAAGGTATCGATCAGATCTCAGGCAGGGAGGGATAGAGAATAGGCACATTATATATTATGCTCTTGCAATCCAATACTTGGTTGGTGAAACCGGTAAAATCCAGTAAAGTATTCTTTTTTCCTGTCTCTATTCGAGTAGCGCAGGCGAACACGCCGCTATTCAAGGTAGTAACCATGTGTTCTGCCCCTCCACCCAATAAATACTTAGGTTCAAAGGGTAAGGTTCGAGGTTCTAGTTGGAGTTGAAGTTATGGGTAAAGGGTCGAGGTTAGAGGGCCATGGTTGTTTCTAGGTCTAGGAAGAGTTCGAGGGCTATGGCTGCTATGTAGGAACGCTATCGTGTTCCGTAGGGGTAAGTGCCACCATCCCGATAGGCTCCTTATCACTATCACTTGGGTATTCCTTAGATGGCTATGACTGTTACTGCACTTACTATAGAGCTTGTAGCAAAGACTAGGGGTTATGGGCAATGATAAAAGGCAAGTACTTACCGACAATGACAACTGTCTATCAACAATCTTCATTCAATGACTACCAACTATCGGCACCATTACCTTAAGAGGGCCGCCCGCCCAGGAGCATTGTGAGAATAGGTCCAAAGAAGGGGATATGCTTACTGTATTGTCCAGCATTTTAGGAACCTTCACGAGTCCTGCTTACGTGAGATTCCTGCTTGCCCTGAAAGTCTTGCTTATTGAACCTTCCAACTTAGACCTTTACTGCATACCTCGAAATTGAATCCCCCATCATCCCTTGACCCAAACCGCCAACCGATTAATCACACCGACAAACCATGCCTTCCCTTAGGACCGCACACCGATGATTCATAACGCCAACCAATTACAGACAGACCCCACCTTCTATTTAGGAGTTAATTATTTAGCACCGAACCTTGAGTGTTATATGGGATTGGACTATTCTGCGAGGGACGTTTATCGGGATTTTTTAAGTAAATAAAATGGGTTGGCGGGATTGCTATATTACAATATTGCTTGTACCACTGGCTGGGATAAGAGCCGTCCGGATGGTCGCTCATACATGGTCTCGAATGGTCAAATATTGTAACCAAATAAAAAATAGAGATGGATTCGTAACCCCTATAGGACCTTTTTATAGCTTATCCTAATGCATATTTGTTTATATCATTTCTTCCTGATGATAAGGGAAACTAATTGATTTTACTAAACCCAATCTAAGGATCAGGGCAATCCCAATATGTCTGCTCACGAAGGATAGGCTAGGCGCAATAAAAATCATTATCAAAACCCAGCTAATAAAGATACCCGGCTACTAACAGTACCTCGATATCTCAGTTGATTCGTTGAAAAGAAATATACATCTGGCTAGCCTGGCTATCTTGGAACCCAGCCCAGGGTACTGGCAAATCCATTTTAGTTAATTAAATTGAAAGAGTTTAAAGTCTTAAGACCCAGCCCAATCCATGATAAAACTATGGGTAATAGCATCAAGCTTGAAAGTGGCAACATATGAGATAACACTGCATAACCAACTATTAAGGTCCCAAGTTAAAACCTTGTCTCCTTGCGAAGTCGAGTAGCCAACAAGTAGAGTAGCCCCGGGGATCCAACAAGCGGAGTAGTATCCAAGCCCAGCTCTGACTGGCAATTGTCATTATGCCTCTGTGAGATGCTGTAGTAACTTTGTGTTCCGTATCGGCGGTAAGCCCCCGTCCCCTATCCTAATGAATGGGGGACTTTACTTCTATTTTCTCATATGGTGCCACCACCCTGTCTAAATTGATATCTCGTCTGGCTAATAAAATTGTATCAATTTATTTGGGAACCTGTCTCTTAGACGTAGTAGAAAGATGAGATCAATACTCATGTGCTCATATCTGCATAGAGTTAGATCTAGAAGTAGGACTCCCAAAGGCCATCAACCTCACTTTAGTAGACGGGTCCCATATCCAAGAGCTCGATTATGAGCAACTCCCATTCAAATGCAGACACTGTCGAGAATACGGGCACTTCGCAAGACACTGCAAAAAGAAGGAAGAAGAGCAAACGAAAACTAGGAAAGAAGCCCATTGGCAAACAATCCAAAAGAAAACAGGGAGCAAAGCCAAACCCAGATCAAAAGCGAAAGAAGGACAACAAGAGCCTACAAACTCAGAACCTCAATCTAACCCAATCCCCTCAAAGATTATGCAGAGACCGGCGGAAGGAGCATTGAATCCATTCAACCTCTTGGATAACAATGAAGAAGACCATGAAGGTGAGGAAAATCAGGAAGAGCAAGAGGAGGGAGAAATACCCAAGGAACCGGCTGAAAAAGACCAAGAGGTATTGCCTAAACCCCCACCACTTTTGCACTCAAAGTCTTCCACCAGAAGCCAGATCTCATCCCCCTCTTACGCTGAAATGGCCAAGAGAAGAACTCAGGATGTGATCTCCACCTCAGAGGAAGAACCCTTTGAAAAATATGCTAAGAAACAAGGGAGGAAATCCAATAAAGAGTTACAGGAAGAAGAGGATGAAAGCCAAAAAATGCAAGGAAATCAATCCACCCTGGAAAGCTCCTTCACAAAGAATACCACGACGAGAAGCAACAAGGGAGGACCCTCCCACCAAAACTAGAGTAAATAATGAAGTTGGTCTCTTGGAATTGCAGAGGACTAGGTAGTCCAAATAAAGTGAAAGCGGTCAAAGATCTGTTAAAAATGGAACCTACTGATATCCTACTACTCCAAGAGACCAAAATGGAGGAATAAACTCTCCTCGATGTCAACAAAGAGAATTGGCAAAAACAAGGAGGATACGCCGTCAGTGACAAAGGAGCTTCTAGTGGATTGGCCACCCTCTGAAACAAGAATGAATTTACCCTCCTCAACTCCTCAACCCAGCACTAGATCTTCATGGAGCTACAACACCTTCCATCCAAGGTTAGTCTCCCTCTCTTCAACCTGTATGTACCTATGCATTACTTAGAAAAAAAATTGTTGGAGTTCTAAGAAGGCTTTATCGAGATCTATTAACCCCCCCCCCCAACATTATACTGGTCAGGGACTTGAATCTAGTAAGGTTCTCAGAGGAAAAAAAGGGGGCTAATTTGGGAAGGACTGCTTCAGAGATCAGCTCGAAGACCTCATCCTCCAATGGGACCTCATGGACATCAAACCCAAGCAAGGACGCTACACCTGGACGAACAAAAGAGCGGGAGTAAAGCATATTGTTGCCTGGCTAGACTGGTTCTTAACCCAAAGCTCTTTCCTATTGGATGGGAAGACTCTTGTCACATGCCCCAATTTTACAAAAAGAATTTTATATTATTTGATATTATTGAGGACAATATGTTAAATTTTATGCTAAGTTGTAATTGATGACTCAGCAGAGTCAAGGATATTTAATGTAATTCTGAATATTTTATTTATAAATAAATAAAGGAGGAGAGAACAGCTTAGGAGAGTTGTTAAAAGAGTGTTTACTGGTCAAATTGGTGGAGGAGACTGGGTGGAGAGCAAACTGACATGTGGCAGCATCCTCAAACCACAGGTGGCAACCTCCCTACATTTGGGGTCATGATTCCCCAAGAAAGTGGAATCAGAGTAGGTGGCTCAATTAATGAAAATTGACCCGAAAGACCTAAGCAATCTTTATCAAAATTCCCATTGAAGAGAGTTGAGGCTGCTCATTCTAGAGAAGTGATCATTCAAGTGAAAGAATGTACTTCAGAGAAATTTAATGGAAGGGAATTGTGGAAAGAGTTTGAGGGGATAAATACTGAGTGATCTAGTGCAGCTTTTAAGCTGAAAGATCTTACTGCTGAGAGCAGGGTGTTTTACTATGTTATTGGACTAGCCTACTGTTTGCATGCTCCACCAGTTCTCAGCCAAGAAGACTAGAAACAGGCTTGGGGGTCTTGAGGAAGCGTTGTTTGAGCGCTCTCTAGGAGACTGGTAGGGAGGAACGACCTTCTAACGCTGTTGTCATCTGTCCTAAACATGTTCTACATTATTTTGTTTTACTGTATTAGATAAATCAATCTGAGTTTGACTGATATGTGAATATTAGAGAGTTAGTTTGTAGAATGTCAGAATCTAACAGTCTTTTTAAATGATTAAAGAAATGAACTTGATTAGAAAAGTAATGTGTTAGAATAGATATAATTTCTATACTGTGTTTTTCCACACCTGGAAAATCCAGGTAGTACTCTAGCACAGGTAGAATGTTTAAGAAGATAAGAGAATGTTTGAAGATTGTGTATTTACAGATAGTAGAGTAATTTTATTCATGTTAAAATATTATGGAGGTTAAACAATGTTATGATATGTTTATATTTCTCTGTTTTCACGTAGTAACTGAATGAAATGCAGCAGAAAATTACATTAGAGTTACATTGATTACATACAGTTAAGTAAATAAACAAGCTACTAATCACTTAGTTTATTTTCTAACAATATCAACTAAATCTAGGACTAATATTTACTATAAACCAAATAGGGTTAAATTTAAAAGTACTTAGATTATAAAGAGTAAACTGAGTTACATAATTTATGCTATATCTTTTCAAAAACTCTGAGTAAATTCTACTTGACAGTTTATTAAATAAAAGCAATGACAATATAATTAATAACTAGTATAAAACTAAATAATACATATGTAGAAATTATTTATAATTACTGACAGGCTTATACCTGTAAATATAAATCTTCAGGGTCGAAACCCTAACCAAGTTATTTAACTATTATAAATAAAAACATCTAAGCTGTAAAACCAATTACTTGGATATTTATATATATAAATGACTAGTCTACTATAGACTGTTACGGTCCTTTCTGAAAACAAATGTACATTTACACAACACACCTATAATAATAACTTAACCAAACTAACCAGTAGCAGAATCTACTTATTAATAAACTGAAGAACTTAATTAGACAAGGGTTTCATTTCAAAAAAACCCTAGCTTGTATTTTCTGAACAAGCAAGTTAATATTATAAATTACACATACTGACTGAGTTACAGTTTTTTTTTTTTTTTGTAACTAGGGGAATCGACAACTGGGGACGGGCTGGTACTCGCGTGACACGGGGTCCAGGGATCCAATCCCGCTACCACTATACCCCTATTGGCCCCACACACCACGCAAGCATGGAACACGGGTAAAGCCGGGTGTGATTTGAACTCGTGACCTCCAATTTACAACATGTGACTTCATAACTACTGAACCGCCAATGAGCCACACCCGTGCGGGCTAACTGAGTTACAGTCTTAAATAATAACAATAATTTAATTTACAAAAGATATTTAGACAGTAATGTTCTTCATTAACAGTCGAATGGGAAAAACCCTAATGTACACAGAGTTACAAATACAAGATTATTGCATTAAAAAAATGAGACAGAGCTCGAAGTAAAATCTTTCTTAGAACCCAATGTATTACATTGACAGGCCGTAAGGCTACAAACTTAACCAGATTACAACACCTAGCTCAAGGCCGGTGTACCAGCATCATGGCATGGGTTTTAAAACAAAACTAACTTTAAATTTATTAAAACCAACATTATTGTATATCCTTTATAAGTCAAGAAAAGAGTATCACAAGTCACGGCATCAAGGCCGGAGCAACCCTGCTATATGCAAGGGTTTAATAATGAAAAACAAATCTTAAAACCGAGGACCAAACATCCCAAGAATGGAGGAACTGAGGTCGTAACTTCTTCCCAACTGAAACCATTTTCCCCTAAGTCTGTACAAGCAGGTAGTTGCCACAATGTAACCGGGGCTTACCCGTAGGACTTGATGCCAATCCAAACGTGGAGAGGATTCTTCCAAATGAAAAGGAGAACCATCACTTCCAAGTGAATACCAAAATCTTGATTAGAAACTGAGTTTATAACTGTAACTATAATTTTAAAGCTTATAACACTTGTAGGATGAATTTCTTTACCTGGAAGTGAAATATTTGGAAGCCGGGGAGGATTTGAGCCCACACCACGAGTAGCACAACCCTCGTGCTCACCAATGACAAAGGCGACGGGGCTCACAATACATTCTACACCACGAGCAGGAGTAAACTTTGGCAATGGTCACAAAAGGAAACAACACTAAAAACTACTGACAGAGCTTCACTACCCTCACAACAGCGTATTGTGTACAAGAATAAAAACACCAAATGCGAGCTGTGAACTTCGCAACCCTTACACTAGATTGGCAACACTCATCTACACACAGAAAATGGAGTTGGAGACGAGCACAAGCGAGCCCTCATGGTCGCAGTAAACCAGACAGAGCAAAGACCAAAACCCTCGACGAAGAATGAGGACATTAGGGTTGCAAGGTAATCTTTTAAATCATGCATTGCACGGTGGTGGAGGTTCCACGTGCCCACAAATTTATTCAGTCCACAGTGGGTTGAGTTGTATAGTCTCCACTGCACTGTCGGGAATCAAACTATTGTTAATAATCTATATAATGATCACAATGATAATATAATATACAAAGTCAAAAACATAACGTATCAATGATAAACATTAAGTCAAACTATTTTGAATAGTGAGGTTTTTATGATAT
>LPNX010354232.1:147090-186464 GCA_001517045.1 Pseudotsuga menziesii
TTGTAAAAAAAAAAACAATGCAATAATAAGCTGATAAAATTCTTCTATTGAAGCTTAATTAAAGGTAAAGCTAAGAGTTCTATATAAGTTTGTTTCTTGAAAGGCTTAGGTCTATTTCCATACTCAAAAAATGTTTTAAATTGTAGAAATAACAATAGCAGAAAACTCTTATTTCAATAAGAGTGTTGGTACACTAAATTATGAGCTCTATGAAGAACTGGTAAATAACGTAACGTATAGATGGAAAGAAGATTTATCTAAAATAGCAGTCATTCTAATAAAAGACAATGAGTAGGGCAAAGTATTGATCTTTATGACATGAATTTTAAAGTACTGTCACAGTTGCAAAACAAGTAAAAGAAACGTTACTTTACCTTGTAGTACCCTTGAATTCTATTAAGCAAACTTTTACTCTAGCAGTATATTTATGCTAAAAGAAGTATATATGGGTTAACGCCTTAATAAACTCTTACTGGTTCAAATTTTACCTATCAAGTCTATAAGATCTAGAAATCCAAGTAAGTTAGCAATCGCTAAGTAAGCCCCAGTTAGAAAGTAACTTCTCACCTACTTGAAAAAATCAAATCATGAGTACAGCTAGAAACAACTGAATGCAGATTATTTACATCACATATCGAAATTAAATTAGTATTAATTTATATGTGTTTAAGTTAATCATTAGTTTGTTAATTGTTTCATTTATCCATTAATCGCTAGCAGATAACAAACTGCAGCTATAAACAATTTATGTCATATCAAAAAAATTTAATTTTTGTGAAAATTTGGGGTTATGACATGTGGTATCAGAGCACAAGGTTCAAACATTAGGCCTTGATGAAGCCCAACTAGCTTTTATGAAACAGTGAATTTAAATTATTTTGCTGATGTTATTTTCTTTTAAATGTTATTTAACGGAGAAATTGTTTCTGAAGTTTAACAACAGGTATGGAAAGGCTGGAGGAATATGCGGAAGAGGAATCTCCATTTACTGAACTAGAAAACTTACAGAGAGACCCTATACAAGAAGACCTAACCACTAATTCCTCAGAACTGTTACAAACAGTAAAAGACTTAAAATCTGAAATGGAATCTGTTAAACGAGAGAGTAAAAGGATTCTGAGAGCTCAGGAGGAGCTGAATCAGATCCCAATAGAAAGATTTCAAACTGAGGGAAAGGGAAAAAGAGCTGATTTAGAAGATACAAGTCATCAACATAAATATAAAAAGATTAAACAAACTAAAAATGAAAGCAACTCATCTTCAGAGGTGTTTGGTGATAAACGTAATTTTCATTCCACTAGTGATAGTAGTGATGACGACCATTATACTAAAAAGAGAAAATATAAACCCTATGAGGAAATTTCTGGGGAATTTAAAAAGATTAAACCACCAACATTTAATGGAGAGACTGAGAAGGGGGAGGAAGTGGAATCCTGGTTATCTGGGATGAAGAAGTACTTCCAGATTTACAACTATTCTAACCAATTAAAGGCTAGAATGGCTATCTACAATCTCTCAGGAAAGGCTGATATTTGGTGGCAGGACTTGAAGAGAGTGAAGGGAATAAAAGAGAAGAACTTAAATTGGAGTACCTTCAAGAGGTACTTTAAAAAGAAATTTATGTCTGAGCAATACTACGAAGAGAGAGCAAAAGAATTCTATGAGCTTAAACTAGGTTCAATGACTATGAAAGATTTGAACAACAAGTTTTTAAGTCTGCTTAGGTAAATACCATACCTTGTAGATGAAAAACCAAAGGTACAACGATTCCCTAGTTGTCTACCTTATCATATCAAGGATAGGATTGAGGATGACAATCCAAAAACTCTGGAAGAAACTATGAGGAAAGCCAACTTCTGTTATGAACATAATCGGAAGAAGGAGAGCATGGCCAACTAGAAGGCCAAGAAAAATAATAACCATTTTGATCAAATGAAGAAAGAATTTGTGCCCAGCCAGAATTCTAAAAACAATACGGCCATAAATTTTCCTAACAAGAATTTCCAAGAGAATAAGAATAATTCACCAAGTAATTAGAACAATCCAAAGGGTAAAGAATCTGCTAATAATCATGGTAATTACACAATGAAATTTGAACGCAAAGAACCTATAAAGTGCTGGGAGTGTAATGGCCCACATTATGCCTCAGTCTGTCCTAATCAGCAAAAGACTGTCAGTAATATCCATACCATACAGGAGGAAATGATTGTTGGAGATTTAGTGGGGACTATGCCCAGAATCAATGCAACCTTGGAGAATCGACAAGCAAAATATCAAACTTCCATGGTGGAAGTAGAAGGTACGATAAACCAAACCCCTATAGCTATTTTAATTGATCCAGGAGCTGGTCTTAGTTATATTTCACCTAAAATGGTAGAAAAATGTAAGTTTCCTGTTGAAAAATTTGAAAATTCTTGGTTGGTTCAGTTAGCCACTGGTGCAAAAAGGAAGGTAACTTGTTTTGTAAAAGAATGTGCAGTAGTTATGGATCAATTTGAAATTGTTGTAAAGCTTAATGTAATACCTCTTGGTTCTTATGACTTACTAATCGATATGGATTGGTTAGAACAACATAGGGTGATTTTAAATTGTTATGATAAAACCTTTACGTGTATAAAGAATGATGGAAAACCAATAAATGTAAAGGGAATCCCTAGAAAAACCACCATAAGGTAGATTTCTGCTCTGCAGCTTAAGAGGGATGTTAGGAAGGGTTGTAAAGCTTATGCGGTAACAATAACCGATGAGGAAAATCTAAATAAGACAGACAAATTAAAGTTGGAGGACATACCAGTTTTACGAGAATATGTTGATGTATTTCCAGAAGAAATTCTAGGACTACCTCCGAAAAGGGAACTAGATTTTACCATTGAGCTAGTACCTGGTGCAGTACCCAGCTCAAAGGCCCCTTATCGAATGAACATACTTGAACTTAATGAACTAAAATCACAATTAAATGAACTTATTGACAAAAAGTATATTCGACCTAGTGTGTCTCCCTGGGGGCACTTGTCATCTTTGTTAAGAAAAAGGACGAAACCATGCGACTTTGCATAGATTACCGTCAATTGAATAACATGACTATTAAAAATAGATACCCATTGCCTCGCATAGATGATTTGTTTGATCAACTACGTGGAGCCACGGTGTTTTCGAAAATTGATTTAAGGTTTGGATATCATCAAGTTAGGATTAAAGATGAAGACATCTTTAAAATAGCTTTTAGAACTCGATATGGTCATTACGAGTTTGTCGTCATGCCATTCGGGCTTATGAATGCCCCAGCTGTTTTTATGTGTTTAATGAACAACGTTATGCATAAGTATCGAGATAAGTTTGTGGTCGTGTTTATCGACGACATATTAATCTATTCAAAAACTGAAGAAGAACATAAAGAACATTTAAAAATTGTTTTGCAAGAGCTACGAGATGATCAACTCTTTGCAAAGTTTAGTAAATGTGATTTCTTCAAAGATAAGATTCAGTACTTAGGTCATGTGGTGACTAAGGAAGGGATTTCAGTAGATCCCGAAAAGATAAAGGCAATTGAAGATTGGTCGGTTCCTAAGGATGTAACTGATGTTCAATCCTTCATGGGAATTATTGGTTATTACCGGAGGTTCATTGAAGGTTTTTCGAGAATCACAAATCCAATAACTTCTTTGCAGAAGAAAGGAAAGAAATTTGATTGGAACCAGAAATGCGAGGAAAGCTTTAAAAAGTTAAAAACTTTGTTAACCAATGCACCTATTTTAAGAATAGCTGATCCAAATAAAGAATTTGTAGTGTGCATTGATGCCTGCAATGATGGTTTAGGCGGTGTCCTGACTCAAGAAGGGCATGTTATTGCCTATGAGTCTCAGAAATTAAAAATTCATGAAAAGAATTACGCAACTTATGATTTGGAATTAGCAGCTGTTATACATGCTCTAAAGATGTGGCGACATCACCTAATTGGAAAAAAAATTATTTTAATGACTGATGATAAAGGACTAAAGTATCTGTCAGATCAGCCTAATCTAAATGCCAGACAAGCTAGGTGGCTAGCTTTTCTAAGTGAGCATGATTTCGAAATTCAACACATTAAAGGTAAAGAAAATAAAGTTGTTGATGCATTAAGTAGGAATGCAAGGCTGAATTTCACAGCAGTTATCAGCACTTATACAACAGATCTAGATGAACAGCTTAAAGTAGGGATAGAACAAGATGAAATTTACCAAAATTTACAAGCTAAAATGAAAGAAAATCCAATAGAAAGTTTAAGTAAATGGTATAGTTTGAATGCAAAAGAATTTTTACTATATAAAGACAGAATGTATGTACCTAACGTACTTAAAGTTAAGCTGTTAATTTTGGATGAAATTCATAAAACTCCATACTCAGGTCATCCAGGCTATCAAAACACTATAACTATGTTAAAAAAAGAATATTTTTGGCCAAATATGAAAACTGAATTAGCAGAGTATATCGCTACATGTTTTGAATGTCAACAGGTGAAAACTGAACATCAACACCCAGTTGGATTACTTCAGCCATTACCCATTCCTACCTGGAAATGGGAGATAATTAGTCTCGATTTTGTTACTGTACTGCCTAGAAATCAGAATTTAAATGATTCTATCATGGTAGTGGTTGATAAGTTAAGTAAAGTAGCTCACTTTATACCTGTTAAAACTACGTATAAAGCTGCAAACCTAGCTGATATCTTTCTAAAACAGATTTTTCGACTGCATGGAATACCGAAAGCTATAATCTCAGATAAAGATCCTAAATTTACAGGTAACTTTTGGAATTATCTGTTTAAAGGATTAAACACTACATTAAATTTTAGTACTTCGTTCCGTCCTCAAATAGATGGACAAACTGAAAGAGTAAATCAAGTACTGGAAGATTTATTAAGAATGTATGTGAAAGACCAGCCAGGTAAATGGGAGGATTATTTGCATCTGGTATAATTTTCTTATAATAATAATTATCAGGCATCAGCCAAATTTAGTCCTTTCTAAATTTTGTATGGAAGGAAATGTAATACTCCTATCTCTTGGAGTAATCCGGTGGATAGATTAGTATTAGGTCCTGAACTGTTAAAGGAATTGGAAGAAATTGTAAAGCAGGTACAAGGTAATTTGAAAGTTGCATAGGATCGACAGAAAAGTCAAGCAAACCTTAAAAGAACTCCAAAGGAGTTTCAGGTAGGTGAACATATGCTCATCAAGGTGAGGCCCAAAAAGAGCTCTCTGAGATTGGGAAGTTGTGCAAAACTAGCATCTCGTTACTATGGTCCATTTGAAATACCGTCCAGTATTGGACAAGTAGCTTATCAATTAGCATTACCACCAAATTTAAGAGTACATAATGTTTTTCACATTTTTGTATTAAAGAAATATTTTCATGATGCTATTCATGTTGTTAACTGGAATGATGTACAGGTGGAACCAGAAGGAGATTTTCTGGTGGAACTGGACTGTATCATTGGGTGGAGGGAGATCACACTTTGGAACCGCACCATTGGATAGGTGAATGTGCAATGGAAGCACCTTAGTCCAGAGGAAGCCACTTGAGAATTGGAAAGTAATATATGAGATGCATATCCAATTCTGTTTCAGGGGAATTCTGAGGATGAAGAATAAATAACATCGAGGACGATGTTATGTTCTAAGGGGTGTGTATGTCACAAGGCCAAATTTTGCACAAAAAAAAAAAATCATATTATTTGAAGACAATATGTTCAATTTTATTCTAATTTGAAATTGATGACTCATTAGAGTCAAGGATATTTAATGTAATTCTAAATATTTTAATTATAAATAAATAAGGGTGGAGACAACAGCTTAGGAGAGCTGTTAAAAGAGTGTTTACTGGTCAAATTTGTGGAGGAGACTGGGTGGAGAGCAAACAGACATGTGGCAGCATCCTCAAACCACTTCCAACTGTTGGAGGTGGCAACCTCCCTACATTTGGGGTCATGATCCCCCAAGAAAGTGAGATCAGAGTAGGTGGCTCAATTAATGGCAACTGACCCAAAAGGCCTACGCAATCTTTATAAAAATGCCCATTGAAGAGAGTTGAGGCTGCTCATTCTAGAGAAGTGATCATTCAGGTGAATGTACTTTAGAGAAATTCAATGGAAGGGAATTGTGGAAAGAGTTTGAGGGGATAACTGCTGAGTAATATAGTGCAGCTTTTCGGTTGAAAGATCTTACTACTGAGTGCAGAGTGTTTTACTGAGTCATTGGACTAGTCTATTGTTTGCATGCTCCACCAGTTCTCAGCCAAGAAGACCAAGAACAGGCTCGGGGGTCTTGAGGAAGCGTTGTTTGAACGCTCTCCAGGAGTTTGGTAGGGAGGAACGGCCTCCTAACGCTGTTGTTGTCTATCCTTATCAGGTTCTACATTATTTTGTTTTACTGTGTTAGATAGTTAAATATGAATCTAACTGTTAAATGAATGTTAAATATTTAGTTGAAAAATGTTAGAGTTAATAATCGTTTAGATTATTGAAGAAATGAATCTGAATTAGTAATGTGTTAAGATGCAAAATAATTCTAATCTGTGTTTTTCCACACCTGGAAGGACCAGGCTGTACTCCAGCACAAATAGAGTATTTACAGTAGATGAAGAAAATGTTAAGAGACTTAATCGAATAGATGTGGTTCTGCATTTCATAATAGCAAAGTAATTTATTTCAGTATGTAGGTTATTATAAGAAAAGAATAATAATCTGGTTATCTATGTTTATTGTTCTTACAAGCTTATCTATGTAAATATACTGGAAAAGAAATAGCAGTAATCTAGTACAGGTAGAAGGATTAATATGTTAAGAAAATACCCTAGTAGATAAGATGTTGTGTTTACAGACAGTAGATTATTCTTTTTATTCAAGTTAAAATATACTGGAGGTTAAACTCTATTAAGTTAGATATATTTTCCTTGTGTTTACTTATAAATAAATTGCAATGCAGTAGAAGAATCACGGTCAAGCTATATTGTTTATATTCAGTTCAGTAAAGAAATAAACTACTAATCATATAGTTTATTTACTAATAATATCAACTAAACTAAGACTAACAATTACTATAAATCAAGAAGGGTTATATGAAAAGTATTTAAATTAAAAAGAATAAACTAGTTACAGAATCTATGCTTATCTTTCCAAATAACTCTAAGTAAAGTTCTTTCTATTATTTTAGTAAATCAAAACAATAAGAATATGATAATAACAAATATAAAAATAAATATATACATCTATGCAAAGATCTGTTCTATAATTATCAACAGGTTTATACGTGCAAAAGTAAACTACAGGGTTGAAACCCTAAACTAAATATATTGTTTCAAATAAAAACAATTAAGCTATAATCCATTTATTTGGATCATTATATCAATAAACAATTAAGCTATTATAGAATGGTTATAGCTCTTACTACAAATATATGTACAGATACAATTTAAAGATATTACAATACACACCTGTAATAATATAAACTTAAAACAAATTTAACAAGTAACAGAACCTATTTTAAAAGAATTATTTAAACAAGGGTTTCATTCAGGAAAACCCTAGCTCGTATTTCGTGAGCAAACACGTGAAATAAATTATACTATGACTGAGTTACAGTCTTAAAATATTAACGATAATCTATTACAAATATAATAAACAATAAAATTCTTTATTCACAGTCGAATAGGGAAAACCCTAATTTACACAGAGTCATAAAATAGTATTACTGCAAAACGAGTCCGAGCTCGAAAGAAGTCTTTTTAAAAACCACTGTATTGCAATGACAGGCCGTAAGGCTAAATATTTTAACTAATTGCAACACCCAGCTCATGGCTGGGATTACCCATTGATTTAGCGAGGGTTGTAAATCAAATAGAACCCAACAACATTCTTAAAAGGAAAACCAGATATCTAACGGTGAAATTGGACAAGTTTCCAAGCTCGGGTTTCACCATCCACAACCTTGTTACAAGCATGGAAAGAGCCCAATCGTTGAACATAGGGCTTACTGGATTGAAGCCACGGCCTTCGAGAACAACCAACATCATCTTCTTCACAGTTTGGAAGTGGAGTCTCAAGTTCCTGCAAAGAGAGCACGAAACTGGGTTAAATTCAAAACTCCTTCTATAAAAATAAACCTAACTGTAAACCAATCTTTACTGTGAGCTTTTTATTTTGGATTGAAACTAAAATATTTACCTTAATAAGAGTATCGAACAGTCTAGCGACGGGACTGTCACCAACGACAGTGTGCTTATAAAATCCCAAAACCCTACTACGCGGATGGAGCACAACCAATAGAGGTGAAGCTTAGCTTCTCACCACAGTTACAGGCCACAGGGAAGGCAAGATGAAGTTTAAGATAGACTGTGAACAAGTGCAAACAACCAGTGAGCTCTCGCATGGTAAAATCGACAACGACGAAGGCTAGCAACAAGACCGAGCTCAAGAGACTACAACACGTTAAACCTAGGCGTTGGGGCAAGTTGGAACAAGAAGAACACTCACGAATGCCATGAAAACCTTGCAGAACAACCCGAAGGCCACCATGAACTGTGGAGGGAGAATGACAAGGTGTCAGGGTTGTAAGAGTTATATATCTCCAATACATAGACAGGAGGTGACCACGTGCCCTCAAATAATTCAAACCTTGCATGGGTCGATTTCAATAGTTCACCCACGTTTCAATCATCCCAATTATTTAAACAATGATTCTTATCAAAACGATGCATGAACTATAATGTATGCAATTATATATCCCATCGTTAATCATGTAACATCTATATCATAATGTTGGCTAGTTTCGGTTTGGCGTTTGAGTAAAACAATGGTTTCTCAACGTTGACCCTAGTAAAATGTGATAACCATTTGATGTATGGAAAAGTCCAAAGTTGATTTGTTTAGAACCTTCGAACTAACTATAGATTATATGCTTGTAAACATTATTGATTATGCATGTTTATAACCCTTTTAAAACCAACAATTCGAATAGTGATAAATTATAGAGTTGGATAGCATAGTAAAGAGCATAGTTATGACTTTTACAAAGTTCCACTTTGGTTTAAAACTTTCATAGGCACAAGTTGCTTCTCAACGTGTCAATGCTAGAGTTTACCATATTTGTGTATGTTGGACTAGTTAGTTTTGTGAATATACAAGATAACCTGTACTTCTTATAAGGTGGAATTTTTTTATCATAATAAGAAGATCCACCATAATAGTTGATCTAGACATTAACTTAATGTAAGAAAAGCGTTATGGTAATAATAAGAATTACAATGGAATAACCTTACTCAAGTCCATAATCGTTGGGACAACATTGATTGACTTAGATTAGGAAGTAAAGGCAAACAATTTTCCATGTGAAACGACGCAGTTGATTTTGCACTAATCAAGCTTATAATATCAAGAAGTTTTACCAGCAGTAAGTTTTCCTACATAATGTAAATATCGATCAGTTTGGTACTTAAGTAAATAATACGGTAATGTATATGATTCAATAGTACATGCAGTATGACATTGACGTGGAAGCTAATAACCTGTTAGTGAGGAACTGATTTGTACATATAAGTAATATGTTGATACTTACCATAACTAATAAGTTAAAAATGAAATCGAATTTATTCTATTGAGAATCTTTACTATCAGTATTGATAGAAGCTCTTTCATGAATAAAAATCGATAGTACAATGATTATAACACTTGCAAGATAAGCATGTTAAAATAGAAATTAATATGCAACAAAGAATACGAGCTTAGAGTTCACAGTAAGTATCGTTGGTATCGCTAAGTTTGATAAAGAAAGGAACTCATTTATCTAAACTTTACTTACAAGAAAAACTAGAGAAAATAAACTACTTTACCTCATTGAAGTTGCTTGGAATTTATCAGCTTATTTTACTAAGCATATTAATTGCAAATAGAAACACTTCTTGATACTTTATGAATTTAAAATGTCTACTTGTTCGATCATACCTGTAAACCTCTAAGAACCAGTAATCTTTCTGCATTAGCATAAATTCTAAGTAAGCCCAGGATTCAAAGTTAGATTCCACCTACTTGCCATAAAGTAAACTCATTAGTAAACTTAAAGACAACAGTATGCAAGCAAATCCTATTTACGTTATGAAAATGAAATTGCTTAGTTAACGTAGTTTGAAAATGTGTAATACTAATCATTGGATTGTTTCGTTTTCCGCTAACCGTTAGCAGTTAGTAAACCATATAATCTGCATTATATGTTATCTCAAAATTTTAAAATTTTGTGAAAATTTGGGGTTTTAACATGTGGTATCAGAGCACAAGGTTCAAACACTAGGCCTTGATGAAGCCCAACTAGCTTTTATAAAATAGTGATTTGAATTATTATGGTGATGTATTTTCTTTTAAATGTTATTCAACAGAGAAATTGTTTCTGAAGTTTAACAAACAAGTATGGAAATGCTGGAGGAATATGCAGAGGAGGAATCTCCATTTTTTGAACCAGAAAACTTACCAGAAGCTTTAACCACTAATTCCTCATAACTGTTACAAACAGTAAAAGACTTAAAATCGGAAATGGAATCAGTTAAACGAGAGAATGAAAGGATTCTGAGAGCTTAGGAGGAGTTGAAACAGATCCTAACAGAAATATTTCAAATTGAGGGTAGGGGTAAAAGAGCTGAATCAGAAGATATAAGTCATCAACATAAATTTAAAAAGATGAAACAGACTAAAAATGAAAGTAGTTCATCTTGAGAGGTGTTTGGTGATCAACGCAATTTTTTTTTCCACTAGTGATAGTAGTGATGATAACCATTATACTAAAAAGAGGAAATACAAACCTTATGAGGAAATTTCTGGGGAATTCAAAAAGATAAAACCACCAACATTTAATGGAGAGACTGAGAAGAGGGAGGAAGCGGAATCCTGGTTATCTGGGATGAAGAAGTACTTCTAGATATATAACTATTCTAACCAATTAAAGGCTAGAATGGCTATCTACAATCTCTCAGGAAACGCTGACATTTGGTGGCAGGACTTGAAGAGAGTGAAGGGAATAAAAGAGAAGAATGTAAATTGGAGTACCTTCAAAAGGTACTTTAAAAAGAAATTTCTATTTGAGCAATACTATGAAGAGAGAGCAAAAGAATTTTATGAGCTTAAATTAGGATCAATGACAATGAAAGATCTAAACATCAAGTTTTTAAGTCTGCTTAGATATGTGCCATACCTTGTAGATGAGAAACCAAATGTACAACGATTTCTCAGCTGTCTACCTTATCATATTAAGGACATGATTGAGTATGACAATCCAAAGACTTTGGAAGAACCCATAAGGAAAGCCAACTTCTGTTATGAACAGAATCGGAAGAATGAAAGCATGGCCAACTGGAAGGCCAAGAAGAATAATAACCAGAATGAGCAAAAGAAGAAAGAATTTGTGCCCAATAGAAATTCTAAGAACAATAAGGCCAGAAATTTTCCTAACAAGAATTTCCAAGGGAATAAGAATAATTCACCAAGCAATCAGAATAATTCCAAGGGTAAAGAATTTGCTAATAACCATGGTAATTACACCAAGAACTTTGAACGCAAAGAACCTATAAAATGTTGGTAGTGTAATGGCCCACAATATGCCTCCGTCTGTCCTAATCGGAAAAAGACTGTCAGTAATATTCATACTATACAGGAGGAGATGACTGTTGGAGAATTAGCGAGGACTATGCCCAGGATCAATGCAGCCTTGGATAATCAACAAACAAAGTATCAAACTTCCATTGTGGAAGTAGAAGGTAGGATAAACCAAACCCTTATAACTATTTTAATTGATCTAGGAGCTAGTCTCAGTTATATTTCACCTAAAATGGTAGAAAAATGTAAGTTGCATGTTGAAAAATTTGAAAATTCTTGGTTAGTTCAGTTAGACACTGGTGCTAAAAGGAAGGTAACTTGTTTTTTTAAAAGAATGTGCAGTAGTTATGGATCAATTTGAAACTGTTGTAAAGCTTAATGTATTACCTCTTGGTTCTTATGACTTACTCATTGGTATGTATTGGTTAGAACAACATAGGGTGATTTTAAATTGTTATGATAAAACCTTTACATGTATAAATAGTGATGGAAAACCAGTAAGTGTAAAAGGAATCCCTAGAAAAACCACCATAAGGCAGATTTCTGCTCTGTAGCTTAAGAGAGCTGTTAGGAAGGGTTGTAAAGATTATGCAGTAACAATAACTGATGAGGAGAATCTAAATAAGGCAGATAAATTAAAATGGAAGACATACCAGTCTTAAGAGAATATGTTGATGTATTTTTGGAAGAAATTCAGGGACTACCTCCAAAAAGGGAACTAGATTTTACCATTGAGCTGGTACCTGGTGCAGTACCTAGCTCAAAGCCCCCTTATCGAATGAACATACTTAAACTTAATGAATTAAAATCACAATTAAAAGAACTTATTGACAAAAAGTATATTCGACCTAGTGTGTCTCCCTAGGGGGCACTTGTCATCTTCGTTAAGAAAAAGGACGGAACCATGCGACTTTGCATAGATTACCGTCAGTTGGATAAGATGACCATTAAAAATTGATACCCGTTGCCCCGCATAGATGATCTGTTTGATCAACTACATGGAGCCACGATGTTTTCGAAAATAGATTTAAGGTCTGGATATCATCAAGTTAGGATTAAAGATGAAGACATCTTTAAAACAGCTTTTAGAACTCGATATGGCCATTACGAGTTTGTCGTCATGCCATTCGGGCTTACTAATGCCCCAGCTATTTTTCTGTGTTTAATGAACAACGTTATGCATAAGTATCTAGATAAGTTTGTAGTCATGTTTATCGATGATATATTAATCTATTCAAAAACTAAAGAAGAACATAAAGAACATTTAAAAATTGTTTTGCAAGAGTTGCGAGATCATCAACTCTTTGCAAAGTTTAGTAAATGCGATTTCTTCAAAGATAAGATTCAATACTTAGGTCATGTGGTGACTAAGGAAGGGATTTCAGTAGATCCCGAAAAGATAAAGGCGATCGAAGATTGGCCAGTTCCTAAGGATGTAACTGATGTTCGATACTTCATGGGAATTACCGGTTATTACCGGAGGTTCATTGAAGGTTTTTCGAGAATCACAAATCCAATAACTTCTTTGCAGAAGAAAGGAAAGAAATTTTATTGGAACCAGAAATGCGAGGAAATCTTTAAAAAGTTAAAAACTTTATTAACCAGTGCACCTATTTTAAGAATAGCTGATCCAAATAAAGAATTTGTAGTGTGCATTGATCCCTGCAATGATGGTTTAGGCGGTGTCCTGACTCAAGAAGGGCATGTTATTGCCTATGAGTCTCGAAAATTAAAAATTCATGAAAAGAATTACACAACTTATGATATGGAATTAGAAGATGTTATACATGCTGTAAAGATGTGGTGACATCACCTAATTGGCAGAAAATTTATTTTAATGACTGATAATAAAGGACTAAAGTATCTGTTAGATCAGCCTAATGTAAATGCCAAACAAGCTAGGTGGCTAGCTTTTCTAAGTGAGTATGATTTTGAAATTCAGCACATTAAAGGTAAAGAAAATAAAGTTGTTGATGCATTAAGTAGGAATGCAAGGCTGAATTTCACAACAGTTATCAGCACTTATACAACAGATCTATATGAACAACTTAAAGCAGGGATAGAACAAGATGAAATTTACCAAAATTTACAAGCTAAAACGAAAGAAAATCCAACAGAAAGCTTAAGTAAAGGGTATAGTTTGAATGCAAAATAATTTTTACTATATAAAGACAGAATGTATATACCTAACGTACCTAAAGTTAAGCTGTTAATTTTGGATGAAATTCATAAAATTCCATACTTAGGTCATCCAAGCTATCAAAAGACTATAACTATGTTAAGAAAAGAATATTTTTGGCTAAATATGAAGACTGAAATAGTAGAGTATATCGCTAGGTGTTTTGAATGTCAACAGGTGAAAACTGAACATCAACACCCAGCTGGATTACTTCAACCATTACCCATTCCTAGCTGGAAATGGGAGATAATTAGTCTCGATTTTGTTACTAGACTACCTAGAAATAAGAATTTAAATGATTCTATCATGGTAGTGGTTGATAAGTTAAGTCAAGCAACTCACTTTCTACCTGTTAAAACTACGTATAAAGCTGCAAACATAGCTGATATCTTTCTAAAACAGATTTTTCGACTGCATGGAATACCGAAAGTCATAATCCTAGATAGAGATCCTAAATTTACAGGTAATTTTTGGAAATCTCTGTGTAAAGGATTAAACACTACATTAAATTTTAATACTTCGTTCCATCCTCAAATAGATAAACAAACTGAAATAGTAAATCAAGTATTGGAAGATTTATTAAGAATGTATGTGAAATACCAGCCAGGTAAATGGGAGGATTATTTGCATCTGGTAGAATTTGCTTATAATAATAATTATTAGGCATCAACCAGATTTAGTCCTTTCGAAATTTTATATGGAAGGAAATGTAATACTTCTATCTCTTGGAGTTATCGGGTGGATAGATTAGTATTAGGTCTTGAACTGTTAAAGGAAATGGAAGAAATTGTAAAGCAGGTACAAGGTAATCTGAAAGTTGCACAGGATCGACAGAAAAGTCAAGCAGACCTTAAAAGAACTCCAAAGGAGTTTCAGGTAGGTGAACATGTGTTCATCAAGGCGAGGCCAAAAAAGAGCTCTCTGAGATTGGGAAGTTGTGCAAAACTAGCACCTCGTTACTGTGGTCCATTTGAAATACTGTCCAGGATTGGACAAGTAGCTTATCAATTAGCATTACCACCAAATTTAAGAGTACATAATGTTTTTCACATTTCTGTATTGAAGAAATATGTTCATGATGCTACTCATGTTGTTAACTGGAATGATGTACAAGTGGAACCAAAAGGAGATTTTCTGGTGGAACCGGATTGTATCCTCGGGCAGAGGGAGATCACACTTCGGATCCGCACCATTGGACAGGTTAAGGTTTAATGGAAGCACCTTAGTCCAGAGGAAGCCACCTGAGAATTGGAAAGTAATATGTGAGATGCATATCCAATTTTGTTCTAGGGAAATTCTGAGGATGAAGAATAAATAACATCGAGGATGATGTTATGTTCTAAGGGGGTGTGTATGTCACAACCCCCAATTTTGTACAAAAAAAATAATTTCATATTATTTGATATTATTTAAAGATAATATGTTAAATTTTATGCTAAGTTGAAATTGATGACTCATCAGAGTCAAGGATATTTAATGTAATTCTGAATATTTTAATTATAAATAAATAAAGGTGGAGACAACAGCTTAGGAGAGCTGTTAAAAGAGTGTTTACTGGTCAAATTTGTGGAGGAGACTAGGTGGAAAGCAAACAGACATGTGGCAGCATCCTCAAACCACTTCCAACTGTTGGAGGTGGAAACCTCCCTACATTTTGGGTCATGATCCCCCAAGAAAGTGGGATCAGAGCAGGTGGCTCAATTAATGACAACTGACCCAAAAGACCTAGGCAATTTTTATAAAAATGCCCATTGAAGAGAGCCGAGGCTGCTCATTTTAGAGAAGTGATCATTCAGGTGAATGTACTTCAGAGAAATTCAATGGAAAGGAATTGTGGAAAGAGTTTGAGGGGATAACTGTTGAGTGATCTAGTGCAGCTTTTCGGCTGAAAGATCTTACTGTTGAGTGCAGAGTGTTTTACTGAGTCATTGCACTAGTCTATTGTTTGCATGCTCCACCAGTTCTCAGCCAAGAAGACCAGGAACAGGCTCAGGGGTCCTGAAGAAGCGTTGTTTGAGCGCTCTCCAGGAGTTTGGTAGGGAGGAACGACCTCCTAACGTTGTTGTTGTCTATCCTAATAAGGTTCTAAATTATTTTGTTTGAATGTGTTAGATAGTTAAATATGAATCTGACTGTTAAATGAATGTTAAATATTTAGTTGAAAAATGTTAGAGTTAGTAATCGTTTAGATTATTGAAGAAATGAATCTGAATTAGTAATGTGTTAAGATGGAAAAAAATTCTAATCTGTGTTTTTCCACACCTGGAAGGACCAGGCCGTACTCCAGCACAAATAGAGTATTTACAGAAGATGAAGAAAATGTTAAGAGACTGAATAGAATAGATGTGGTTCGGCATTTCATAATAGCAGAGTAATTTATTTCAGTATGTAGGTTATTATAAAAAAAGAACAATAATCTGGTTATCTATGATTATTGTTCTTACAAGCTTATTTATGTAAATATACTGGAAAAGAAATTGCAGTAATCTAGTATAGGTAGAAGGATTAATATGTTAAGAAAATACCCTAGTAGATAAGATGTTGTGTTTACAGACAGTAGATTATTCTTTTTATTCAAGTTAAAATATACTGGAGGTTAAACTGTATTAAGTTAGATATATTTTCCTTGTGTTTACTAAGAAATAAATTGCAATGCAGTAGAAGAATCACGGTCAAGCTATATTGTTTATATTCAGTTCAGTAAATAAATAAACTACTAATCATATAGTTTATTTACTAATAATATCAACTAAACTAAGACTAACAATTACTATAAATCAAGAAGGGTTATATGAAAAGTATTTAAATTAGAAAGAATAAACTAGTTACAGAATCTATGCTTATCTTTCCAAATAACTCTAAGTAAAGTTTTTTCTATTATTTTAGTAAATCAAAACAATAAGAATATGATAATAACTAATATAAAAATAAATATATACATCTATGTAAAGATCTGTTCTATAATTATCAACAGGTTTATACCTGCAAAAGTAAACTACAGGGTCGAAATCCTAATCTAAATATATTGTTTGAAATAAAAACAATTAAGCTATAATCCATTTATTTGGATCATTATATCAATAAACAATTAAGCTATTATAGACTGGTTACAGTTCTTACTACAAATATATGTACAGATACAATTTAAAGATATTACAATACACACCTATAATAATATAAACTTAAAACAAATTTAACAAGTAATAGAACCTATTTTAAAAGAATTATTTAAACAAGGGTTTCATTCAGGAAAACCCTAGCTCGTATTTCCTGAGCAAACAAGTAAAATAAATTATACTATGACTGAGTTACAGTCTTAAAATATTAACAATAATCTATTACAAATATAATAAATAGTAAAATTCTTTACTCAGTCGAATAGGGAGAACCCTAATTTACACAGAGTCATAAAATAGTATTACTGCAAAACGAGTCCGAGTTCGAAAGAAGTCTTTTTAAAAACCATTGTATCGTAGTGACAGGCCATAAGGCTAAATATTTTAACTAATTAAAACATCTAGCTCACGGTCGGGACTACCCATCGACTTAGCGAGGGTTGTAAATCAAATATAACCCAACAACATTCTTAAAAGGAAAACTAGATATCTAACGGCAAAACTGGACAAGTTTCCAAGCTCGGGTTTCACCATCCACAACCCTATTACAAGCAGGGCAAGAACCCAATCGTTGAACATAGGGCTTACCGAATTGAAGCCATGGCCTTCGAGAACAACCAGCATCATCTTCTTCACAGTTTGCAAGTGGAGTCTCGAGTTCCTGCAAAGAGAGCACATAACTGCATTAAATTCAAAATGTTTTCTATAAAAATAAACCTAACTGTAAACCAATCTTTACCGTGAGATTTATATTCTAGATTGAAACTAAAATATTTACCTTAATAAGAGTATCGAACAATCTAGCAACGGGACTGTCACCAGGGACAGTGTGCTTATAAAATCCCAAAACCCTACTACGCAGATGGAGCACAACCAACAGAGGTGAAGCTTAGCTTCTCACCACTGTTATAGGCCACAGGGAAGGCAAGACGAAGTTTAATATAGACTGTGAACAAGTGCAAACAACCAGTGAGCGCTCACATGGTAAAACCCACAATGACGAAGGCTAGCAACAAGACCGAGCTCAAGAGACTACAACACGTTAAACCCAGGCGTTGGGGCAAGCTGGAACAAGAAGAACACTCACGACAGCCATGAAAACCTTGCAGAGCAGCCCGAAGTCCAGCGTGAACTGCGGAGGGAGAATGACAAGGCGTTAGGGTTGTAAGAGTTATATATCTCCAATACACGGACAGGAGGTGACCACGTGCCCTCAAATAATTCAAACCATGCATGGGTCGATTTCAATAGTTTGCCTGTGTTTCAATCATCCCAATTATTTAAACAATGATTCTTATCAAAACGATGCATGAATTATAATCTATGCAATTATATATCCCATCGTTAATCATGTAACATGTATATCATAATGTTGGCTAGTTTTGATTTGGCGTTTGGGTAAAACAATGGTTTCTCAACGTTGACCCTAGGAAAATGTGATAACCATTTGATGTATGGAAAAGTCCAAAGTTGATTTGTTTAGAATCTTCGAACTAACTATAGATTTATATGCTTGTTAACATTATTGATTATGCATGTTTATAACCCTTTTAAAACCAACAATTCGAATAGTGATGAATTATAGAGTTGGATAGCATAGTAAAGAGCATAGTTATGACTTTTACAAAGTTCCACTTTGGTTTAAAACTTTCATAGGCACAAGTTGCTTCTCAACGTGTCAATGCTAGAAGTTTACCATATTTGTGTATGTTGGACTAGTTAGTTTTGTGAATATACAAGATAACCTGTACTTCTTATAAGGTGGAATTTTTTTATCATAATAAGAAGATCCACCATAATAGCTGTTCTAGACATTAACCTGTCAAGCCTGTAAGATCTAGAAATCCAGGTAAGTTAGCAATCGCTAAGTAAGCCCGCGTTAGAAAGTAACTTCTCACCTACTTGACAAAATCAAATCATCAGTACAGCTAGAAACAACTGAATGTAGATTATTTACATCACATATCAAAATTAAATTTGTATTAATTTATATGTGTTTAAGTTAATCATTAGTTTGTTAATTGTTTCATTTATCCGTTAACCGCTACCAGATAACAAATTGCAGCTATAAACAATTTATGTCACATAAAAAATGTTTAATTTTTGTGAAAATTTGGGGTTATGACAACTCTGCACTCCCTTATCCTGGCTAACCTCACTTCAAACCACAAACCCATTCTGCTCTTTATCCTAAATATTGAAAAATTAGGGTCGATCCCCTTTAGGTACAACCCTCAGTGGACCTCCAGTCCCGACTTCTTTGACATCATGGGAAAGGTCTGGGGATAGCCTATTACCGACTCCCCAAGTTTTGTATGGGAACAAAAGATAAAAAATACCAAGGTTGCTATGAAGGAGTGGGTAAAAACTAGCAACAAGAACACAACCAAGGACATACAAGAAACAATCTTTGCTCTCGTAGTAGCCCAAATGGATATGGAAAGCAAGACCGTGGAGACTCTTTATCTAGATCATGAATTTAAAAAACAATCTGAGACATATCAAGCATTCTGTAAGGAAGAAGAGTACTGGAGAATCAAATCCCACAGCACCTGGTTAAAGGCTGGGGACAAGAACACTGCTTACTTCCATAGACAAACTAAGGCTTGGCAATCTCATAACCACATCGAACAAATTTGAAAGGAAGATGGACAGATTGTCAGAGGACAACACCATTTAAAGGAAGAAGCGCACAATCATTTTAAACTCTCTTCTTTGAGGAAGGAGACGTGGATAAGGACAGCATCAGGGACCTCCTGGAGAACATTCCAGAGCTAATACTCCCATTAGAGAATAAGAACCTCATCAATCCCTTTACAGAAGTAGATATCACATCTGTGATTTGGGGCATGGAACCAGACAAGGCACCAGGGCTAGACGGGTTCTCTTGCCACTTCTATAGAACCTGCGGGAACATTATAAAAAAGGACCTGATAAGAATGATAACTAGTTTCCAGCAAAAAGCCAAAATTGGGGGAGGAGTGAAGTCTATGTTCTTGGATTTAATCCCCAAGGAGACCAACCCAAACACATTCGCTCGGTTCAAGTCGATCTCACTGTGCAACGTTTCCTATAAAATATGCTCCAAGCTGATGACAAATAGATTAAAAACTATCTTACATAAGGTAATCTCCCAGAACTAAGGAGGATTCATTAAAGGACGCCACATCTTAGATAATTCCATCCTAGTCCAAGAAATGATCCACTCAAGCAAGTAGCGAAAGGAAAAAGGCATGATTATAAAAGTTGACATGGCAAATGCATTTGACAAGGTCAAACACTCATTTATGTACAGAGTTCTAGAGAAATTCGATTTCAGCAGCCAGTTTACAATGCAAATCAAGGCTTGCATTAGGGAACCGTGGATAGAACCCTTGGTCAACGGACGACCTGCCATATTTTTCCAAGTGACTTGAGGGATCAGGAAAGGATGCACCCTCTCCTTTTTCCTATATATTTTGGTTGTTGAATCACTAAGCAGAAAAATGCACATGGAAATGGCGGGTGGGAATCTGCCAAGGAAAAAAATGACCCAGGGAGTCGATCCCATAAACCATGCCTTGTTTGTTGATGACTCCCTCTTCCTCGGGGGAGCATCCAAAAACATTGCAAAAGCCTTCAAAAGAAGCCTCCACTCCTTCTACGCAACCATAGGCGAGAAAATCAACTTCAAAAAAAGTGCCATTTATAGTTGGAACGTGGATCAGATGGCGCTCACTAGAATCGGACACATGATGGGAATGCAAGGCTTTGGCAAGTGGGGAAGCTTCAAATACCTTGGACTCCCTATCTCATCCGAAGCACACAAAGAAAATCACCAACATGAAGTGGACAGTAAAATAAAGGCCAAGCTCAGTAGATGGGGAGGACGATGGTTGAATCACTCGGGGAAGTTGGTGCTAATAAACTCTACTCTCTCATACCTCCCTATTTACTAGGTGTATGTTCTATTAGCTCCAAAATCCTTTTCAGATAAAATCTTGAAGTATCTTAAAAAAATTATGTGGGGAGGGGGGAAAGGGAACCAAAATAAGCTCCACCTTGTCAACTGGAATGTGGTTAGAAGACCCAAAAAAGAGGGCAGCCTATAGATCTAAGGCCCCCATTCAACAAACCTGACAATGGGTGGAAAAATTATTTGACAAAGTCTTTCCCATCAAAACCACTGGGTCAACCAAACTATCCAGAAATAATACCTCACCATCAATGGAAGAAGATGCGTAGACACACAACCCCTTCCAAAAGGAACCCCCTTATGGAACCTATGTAGAAAAGGAATGGAATTCTTCCAACCTCAACTGCATTGGATCCCAGGAAATGGGAAGAAGATCCAGTTATGGACGGATAGCTTTCTTGGCCACTCCCCCCTTAACAACATCACGAAGCTAGATGGAATCCAAGATTGGACTATGGGGGAAAAACCTTAAAACCTTATATGACATCTCAAGCTGGTCAGTTGATGGAATTTGGGAGAATTGGATTATCCTAGAGGTCCCATTGACACTCTCAAAATCCAAGGAAACACTCATAAACCACCTCTCAGGCTGTGCCCCAATTAAGATCTCTTACCCGGATAGGAGAGGGTGGGGGAAGACTAGAGAATATACTTCTAGATTGGGTTATAAGCTTCTTCAATCTGAGAAGGCCAACCCCTAGAAGAAGCTCTAGAAAATGGTTTGGCTGCCATTTGGACTCCCCAAAGTAAACTTCTTTTCCTGGCTCCTTGGACATAAAAAATACAAACAGGGTAAAATCTGGCCAAAAGAGGCATCCTTTGCCCTCACCGATGCCTGCTTTGCTGCAAAGCTTTGGAAACCATCGACCAACTCTTTCTAGAGTGTGACTTCTCCCTATAATTATGGACACTCCTCCTCAAAGACCTTCAGATTGCAGCCCCCAACGACACTTCCTTCCCTCAACTCTTCACTTCATGGCAGAGCATGTACTCTTCCGCTCTTAGAGACAAGCTAGTGTGGAAGCAAGTTTCGCTGGCACTCCCTAAGTACATCTACTGGAAGATTTGGTTAGCCATGAATCGAGCTATATTCAAGAATACTTTTCCCACCCCAATCCAAGTAGTCAGACAGGCCAAATGCCTTCTGCTGGAAACACTAAAAGCTTCAGGAAAGAATTTGGATGCCACTATCACTATGAAGGAAAGGAAGTGGATTGGGGAGCTCCGCCTTCTAAACAATCCCAGCCTTCTAAGGCACCCAAAAAAACACCAGAAATGGAAAATAAGACTGTCCAGAATCGATTTCGAGAAGTGGAGAAAAATCCAAAACAAAAATTGTCTTTTCTTTGACGAAGCCTCTAGAGGCAACCTGGGAGCAACAAGAGTGAGAGGGGTACTCTACTCCAATGATGGAAACACTGACTTCAGTTTCAGCTAGGGTTTGGGACCAAATCCAATAATCATGCATAATCTTTGGCCCTTTCAAAAGGATTCTAGATAGCCTTGTTGTTGGACTATACAGAGATACTCATTTTTGGAGACTCCTTGATCCTCATCAGCTCTTTAATTCACGGTCATGCCCTGCGTAATGTCTATTTAAACTCCTTGCTGGAGAGAATTCGTACTTTTCTTCCCAAATTCGACTCTGGAAAATTTTTCCACATCCTTTGAAATCTGAATGAGGACATAGAGCAAGCTGCAAACCAAGGATCCAATATCCCAGTTGGAATCCTCAACAGTACGGCCTGGGGAAAGGAAATGTAGGCAGTGTCATAACTCCGGTCAACTTGCTACATTTTGTATGAGGCAGCAAATCTAGCGTAGACACATTGGTGGACAAAGAAAACATTGGCAGGGAGCTGGCGAGCAGAAGGAAGCAATCTAAACCTCACACCATGATCCACGTTTTGGAGATCAGCCATGACTCATGCCTGTCAACATTCATGAGTGGGGACATCATATGCCTCGGTTTGCTGGTGTTTTAAGTTTATTATTGGTGTATTAAGCTTAAGACTGGCATAATAATTGTTTTATTAAGCTTACGAATGGTATAAGAATTGTTTAAATCACCGCTGGTAATATATTTGCTGATAAGAATAACTTCAAATCAGTTGGGTGAAGCTCGAAAGCATCAAGACTGGAACACAGAGATGAACCTCACAAATGGAGGATCTCTTCCAGAATCTTGAAATCCTCAAAGAAAGGAAAATTTGTGTAAAGTGTTGGATTTGGTGTTAAGCCACAGCTTATTCTTTTTTAATAAAAAATCCTTTAACCATTTCCGTAAAAAAAATTAATAATTTTAATAAATAAAAGAGTAAAATTATGTAATTAGATGTTGTATTGTGTTCACAAAACCTTCAAAGGCCCCCCCAAAAAGAGACATTTATGATGGCATTTATAACCTCTATTACATATTTGGTATAAACAAGTTCCAACTTATAATAATACCTAATAAAAACAAGTGGTTGCACCCTTCAACCTCAAAGGTACATTTCTCCTACAAAAATGTATATAAAAACAGTGTTTACATACTCTCTTAAAAAACATACGATAATTCAAAAAATAAACTTCCTTCACTTCCCAAAAAAACCATAAAAAATAAACCAGCGTCACAAGACTCAGAGATGTTCATAAACAATAAAGTCATCATTATCAACATCTTTAATCCACCATTCTCCTTGAGTTGACTAAAAGCCTTCCTTGGACAGACAATGTGCTAATTGATTTATTTCTCTATAAATATTTGTGTAAGCGACTTGTGTAAAGCCCTCATGAATGTCCCAAATCTCTTCAAATGAAGGTTACAATGTAAAGTTTCTCGAAAAATATTTATTCTTAAACTATTTATGACTAACAAGGAACCTCAAAGACTTATATAGTTGTAAGACCATGTTCTGATGCAATAATAAGAATTTATTTTAGAGTTGTAACTTCTTTCATATTGTTTGTACCCTCTCCTAATTCAATCTTGAAACTAATAGTATGATTTTGGAAGAGAAAGAGAAAGTACCCTACCTCTTCAAAGGATAACCTTGGGATGCCCAATCAAAATAGGCCCAAGCTTTAGATTTATCAGTCACCTCTTCCCTAGTCTACCTCTAAGGCTTTGGACCCCTTTTTTTGCTTACAAGTTGATAGACATTTATACTTTGTATTGCACATTGAAGTGGAGTAACATTGATGTTATAAAAATCTTTGTATTTCTTGTTACATATACACCCCATGCTGCGATTAAGGTTATAGCTTTAAATATTTTTGTGTTTTCCTTTTCTACCCACCTCCTTGGGGCTTCCACAATATTCCCTAGCCTAGGCATCCTTTAGTCTTGTGAGAGAGTCCATCTATTTCCAAATCTATAAAACATAACAACAAGACATTATAAAATGAGAATTTGATGTTAAAGTGAGACTTTATATATTATACAAGAGAATCTATTTTTATTTTCTTAACATAGTATTCATCTTTTAACTACTCAGTTTACCTTAAAAACTTTGAAGTTTTTTCTCACCCAAAAAGACAACGAGACAGTGATACAAATACAAGGCTCCTCCAACCACTATTAAAAAATAAGGAAATAATATATAGCCATTTTACAAGCTTATAATTTCCAACAAGATACTTTATTATGTTTGTGATTATAAAAGCGTATCTTCCAAAGGCTTATGATCGCGTGAGTTGGACATTCCTTAGGTTCATTTTACTACACGTAGGGTTTCGTCTTGATATGGTGAATTGGATTCTTTTATATGTTCAGTCTGTCAATTTTGCGGTCATAATCAATGGATCGACTTCATCCTTCTTCATATTTGATCGAGGGGTCAGACAAGGGTGCTCCTTTACTCCTCTTTTATTTATCCTTATGATGGAAGGACTCAGCAGAATCATTAAAAAGTCAACGAGAATAAAACCCTCAAAGGTTTTCATTTTGGAGGACATATCTATATCACCCACCTTCTGTTTATTAACGATATTCTTCTCTTCTCGGATGGATCTAGAAGGGAGATCATATAGTTAAAACATCTGCTTTCTCTCTTTTCGACTACTACAAGTATGATTATCAACCATAAAAAGTCTAATATTTCTACTATGAATATGTTAGATGATGTGGGGCCTTGGATCAAGTATCAAATTGATTTTGACCTTTTAGAGGCCAATGAAGGGTTTAGATACCTAGGTTTTGCCTTGAAACCTAAGGATTATTGTTTTAAGGATTGGGCCGGGCTCATAAAGAAAATTGAGAAAAAAAGATTCAACATTGGTGTAATATTTGGTTATTAAACGCTGACAGGCTAGCGTTACTAAAATCTGTTATGGAAGGTATTTCGGATTTAGGGGTTACTTTGGCACATATCTCGACCGACGTCCATGAGCACATCAGAAAAAATTTGTTTCAACTTTTTGTGGAGACAGGATTCAGACGTTAGCCCATTTCATTGGGTTTCATGGAGCAAACTTACATTGCCCAAAGGTGATTGGGGACTCAAACATCATTTAATATTCTTGAAATCCTTTGCTACCAAAGGCATTTGGCGTCTTATCAAGAGTGACTCTCAGTGGGTTAGAGTAGCTCATTAGAAGTATATCTTTCCCATGACAATCCATAAGTTGATTTGATATAGTGATAAATTTCAAAGAAACATCTTCATTGTGTGGAAATCTGTTTTATCCTCTTTTGACCTTGTTGGGCATTGGCTCTCATGGGAAGTTGGCAATGGGAGGTCCATCAGGTTAGGTCGTGATCCATGGATTAGCAATAATTGTTAGCCTTATATCCCTGATTAGATGGTTAATGCCTTGATGGAAAAAGGATACATCTTTCTCTCTCAGATTTAAGATCCGATCAAATCATTTCCCCTTTTTCAAGAATAGCTTACAACAAATGTATTGGATTTCGTTGATGCGGATAAGGCGAATTGGAAAGCATTTATTAAATCTTTGAAAGATGACCACATTTTTTTGGGTGATAAGGAGGATTCTCTCCTCTGGTAAAAAAAGCATTATAAGAGGCGCATATGTGCCAAAGATTGGTTACCATGTGTTGTGGGATCTAGAAGATTTTCTACCCTTGGAGTGGTGGTTCACAAGAATCTGGTCTATTCAATTCCCTCTCAAGAACATTCTATTTTAGTGGCTTACACTTACGGGGAAAGTATGTATGGGATAACCTTGTCCATAAATAGGGAATAGGGCTTAGCAGATGCCCTTTATGCAAATTGGAGGGGGAATACATCAATCATATTTTCATCAATTTCCCCTATTTACAAGGAATGTGGTAGTACTCTTCTCAAATTTTGGGTTTTCACTATATGTGGACAAGTGAAGACATTTTGATGAACTTTAAGAAATGGTTTGATAACCCTGATTACCAACCATACTTATCTCTATTTGTTTTACTTATTTGGGGGATTGGATTGCTAGGAATAATTTTATTTTTAAAGACATATATTCACAGCGAAAAGTATTGCTATCATGGATTAGTTCCCATAGGTGAAGAAGGATGCCCGTCTGAGAATGATTGCGTTTGTACAGATTGAAAAATATTTACATTGGTGCTTTTTTTATGGTGTTGCACAGGGTATACCAGTTATTGGTGGCATAGGGGGTATATTGTATTTTTTTGACAGGTTTTGGATCAAATTCACAGTTGGTATTGGTGTGTCCACTAACAATAGAGCAAAGATTTAGGCAACTCTGATGGTCATTCATTTGGCTTTATCTAGGGGAATCCACAAGCTTCAGATCTTTAGGGATTCATGTATTGTGATGGACTAGTTACATATGAGAAAATCTCCACACAATATATTACTCAGACCAATCTATGGAAATCTTATTAGGTATTTGTCTCTTTTTGAAGGTGTCACTATTCACCACATATATAGAAAGTGCAACATGATTGCAGATGAGTTATCCAAGATGAGATTCTTACTTGTGGAAGGATCGGTTCAGGATTGGGAAGTTCAAAATGACATCATAAAGGAATTGGATCCTCGACCCTATACTTCTATTTTCTTTTAAAGGTTACTATAAGCCCTCCATTATAATTATACAAGCATATATGGGGCACATATACAAAGTAAATATGCATTGTTTCTTTTTCATGTTTTTGATCTCTCTCATTGACAACAATTTTATTTTGAACAGATTATATATGTAGTAGATATACTTTAACTCTATAAGGTTTGATATCCATCAAATATAGGTCAATTTTTTTTGTCATCTTAAACAATATAGTTTAGAATTTAATACAAATTCTGAACTATGCTCCTATTTCTCTGAAGAAAAAAAAAGGAAAAAAATGCTTTATTGAAATAAAATAGTTTTAAATTTTAATCTTTTTTCATAAATAACTCATCCCGACCTTTCTAAAATAATAAAATAATTATGAGCCTTTAAAAATAATTAGCGTTGAACCCATATTATTAAATGAATTAAAAGAAATGTGTTATACTAGATATCTTTATATAAGTTAGGCTTTATTATGTCCTCGACATATAGCTTTTGGTTGGGGACATTAGTTCAGGTGTGATTGTCAATATTTCAAAGCGGACTATAGTCTAAATTAAGGAATTACATTTTTTATTTAGGAAAACAACTTTTTAAATAAGAATTATTTGCAATATAATTGGTTGTTTGATGATGACATCTACCTCATTATGTGTTGCCCACCACGGGGCGACGGGTAGATGTCATGGTTGTTTTAATGCGCATGAATAGGGCAACGAGTTTCAGACATCTTTGCGAGGGGGTGCAGACTTATTTAATGTTTTTGTTGAGTGCATTATCGATAACCCTTTATGAATAACACCTGTAATGTTATAAACAAAATAATTAAGTATAACATAAAAAATAAAAAATAAAAAAGATAAAACAATAATAATAAATAATATGAAGTACGTATATATTAGACGTAACTAACTTAAGAGTTGTGATTTTTCATGAAGTCACCTCACAACCCGAACAATATATATATATATATATATATATATATATATATATATATATATATTCGAGATTTACTTNAAATCATTTTTTTGGGTGCTTTTGTTGCATTGATTTTCGGGTTTTCGTCTTCCAGTGGTATCAGAGTGTCGGACGCCTGCACCAACTGTTGTCTAAGATCAAACCACCGCAACAACTAAACCCCAGGTCCTGTAGAATGCATCTTTTTGCATCCCTGTTCTTCCGTGTCCGTCCCACTGACCACCTGCTTCATGACCCGTTCCTTCCTATATGTCTGTTTTCCATCTGCGACCGTCCTTCACCTCCATGCTCTCTCTCCACCAGTCCAACGCCCACATTCGCACTCGTGGCTCTAAAACTCTACCATCTTCCTCCCACTATAACTCAACGCGGTCGCTACCCAATCCCCTCTGCAGCTCTCACTTCTCGCAGTAGCCCCCAATTCTTTCCCCATCCATTTCCCTTTGGATCTCCCTTAGTTGCTCCACGCACCGTTGCCACCCACCACTAGTCTTATTCTCCATGACCACATTGACCTAGTCTTAGTCTTAGGATGTAGGTCAATGTGGTCGTGGAGAATAAGACTAGTGGTGGGTGGCAACGGTGCGTGCAGCAACTAAGGGAGATGCAAAGGGAAATGGATGGGGAAAGAATTGGGGGCTGCATGCGATCGACTCCTAAAAGTATATAATAATAATAATAATATTATTGATCAGGAATTTTGGCAATGCTGCATGCGATCGGCTCCAGTGTTATGTTAGACTTGCTGTCGGCGTGGCCAATGAGGTCGCCATTGCGGCCCTGCTCTGGATCTCGATGATCCCCAGGCCTCAGTCTTTGACTCTCCTGACTGATCCGTGCATTTGTGCTTTCTTGAGGTGGAGAGAAGTGTGAGGCTCCTATGGTGGCGGAGGTGGGCGGAGAACCGCCCCATGGCCCTCTTTCGGATGATTTCGAGAAGCTAGTCTTGGCTCAAAGCAAGAGGTCTGTTAAGGGAGCACCTCCGAAATTTGTCAAACGAATCGAATATGTTTTGGAAGTTGCATTACCGCCGGAGGATACTATATGGGTTGCTCTCTCGCTCGCAGATCGGGCGTTGATGGGTTCAAAGGAACCGGAGACCTCTAACCTTGAAAGATGTAGCTTCCTATTCAGTTAACCGAGGATATTTCTTGTTTGATTTTGAATCCAAGGAAGACAAGGATCTAATATTTAGAAATGGACCCTATTTCATGGGGACGCAAGGTCTCTACCTGAACGGATGGATGCCGGACTTTGATCCCGAGGTTGAGACCCCTAATGCAGTCCCAATATGGGTTAGGCTCCCAAACCTACCTATGCAATCCTGGAACCCAAAATCCCTTCAAGCAATTGGGAACGCCCCGAGGAAGTACATCGACATGGCAAACCCAAAAGATCAATACGCATGTGCCCACATATGTGTGGAGGTCGAACTTGAAGCTGGGTTACTGGAAGCCATAAAAATAACAATGGGGAACTGGTTTCATTTCCAAAAACTTGACTATGAGCAGCTGCCATTCAAATGCAGAGGATGCAATGAATACGGGCAATTCATCCGCAACTTCCCTCAAAATCCTGAGATCCATCAAGACAAGGAGGAAGGATGGAAAATGGTGAAGAGGACCAAGTCTAAAACCAAAAGCAGAGAAGTACAAAGGAAAGAAGAGGAGAAATAAACATCAAGAGAAATCCCCTCGGAAGGAAGCCAAGAAATGCAAAAGGCCAATGAGACGAGGGATGAAACTAATGCTTCATAAGAGAAATCTGGCAATGAATAGACCAAGGAACCAATAAATGAAGCAGTCCTATCAGAACAATCTAAGAAAAACTTTGCCTCAATGATCGAGACAAATGCTGGAGTAGAGGTGGTTAAAGAAGGAGAAAACTAGGGAAACTCAAAGGAGGAATCTGTCACGAAAGAAGAAGAAGAGGAAGAAGGGGAAATCGAGATAGCTACACCAAGAAAGAAAAAAGCAAGAGGAAGGAGATCGACAAAAGAAGTGAGGGAGAAAGCTACTTACAAGGACAAACTGTAAGGCTCCCAGTTAACTTTGGAAAAGCTGCTGAAAAACACCAGAAACACTCGTCAACAAGGGCAATTCCATAGAGAGATGCCCTCGCCTACCACAAGTAAGTAATGAAGGTCTTGTCCTGGAACTGTAGAGGTTTAGGCAACAAAGTTAAGGAAGAAACTATGAAATATTTAATCTCTTTAGCCCAGTTAGATGTCTTACTGATCCAGGATACCAAAATGGATAAAGAGGCATTTCTCCAGGTTAGTGCAAAATTCTGGAAGAAAGGAGGAAGAACCACAATCAACTCAAGGGGAGCCTTCGGAGGCATTGGAACACTTTGGGATGAGTGAAAATTTGAAGTTGTTGATATCAAGAATAGCTCTAACTGGATACTCACTACACTACTACAGAAAGAAACTAAAACCTTGGTAAGACTATTTAATATTTATGCTCTTGCTTCTTACGCTAAAAAAAATGTCTCCTGGAATCTCCTCTGAGATGAAAGGAGTAATCTGTAGGGCAACGTCATTCTTGTTGGAGATCTTAATAACATTCTAAGCCAAGATGAAAAAAGAGGGGGGGTCTTTGGTCAGAGATCCCATAAGGGAGCAGGTTGATGAGATCATTGTGGACTGGGATCTTTTAGATGTCATCCCTTCTAAAGGAAAATACACTTGGAACAATAAGAGGCTAGGACCAGGGCATATAACAACCAGGTTGGATTGTTTTCTAGTCCAAGACACCTTCCTCCTGCTGGGTCTAAATTCTTCTTCCAAAATCTTGCCATTCGAGGGATCAGATCACAAACCAATTTTGCTCGAGATGAGGAGTGAAAAGAATCTAGGCCCGATTCCCTTTAGATTCAGCCCATTGTGGGTCATCCACAAGGATTTCCTGAGGATTGTGGTGGATGAATGGTCAGCCTCGGTCACCAGCTCACCCTTTTTTGTACGGGAATAAAAATTAAGAAGGCACCAAAGGCCTGGGAAAAAACTATTCAATCTCCAAATCAAAAGAAAACTCAAGCAACGTTAACGCTAGAAACTCATCAGCTGATATGGAAACCAAAATTATTGATGAAGAGGACCTTAAAAAAGAATTAAAACTGTAAAGTGAGCTCCACCCTGCCTGTAGGCAGAAAGTTGAATGGTGGAGACAGAAAGCTAGGTGTCATTGGCTCAAGGAAGGAGATTAGAACTCTGGTTATTTTCACAAACAGGCAGAGGCAAGAAAAACCTTCAAAACAGTGCATGAGATTCATGCTCAAAACATTGTTATCCAAGACTTTGAAGGCATCAAAGTGGAAGCCACTAGTCACTTTAACGAAATCTTCTCGGCTGAGATTGTCACCAACGCTGAAATCAAGATTACGGATTTAGTCCCTCGATCAGTTAAAAGAAAAGATAATGAAAGATTGAATCAAATGGTCACGATGGAGGAGACGAAAGAGGTTGTGGATGACATGGAAGATGACAAGGCGCTTGGCTCAGATGGGTTCAATGTAAATTTCATTAAAGCGTGCCGGGGAATTGTTCAAAAATACTTATTTAAAACGATTATCAAATCTCAGAGGTGTGATAAAATTGGTGGTAGCACAAATTCAACATTTCTGGCACTCATTCCCAAAGAGAAGGATGCCAATTCCTTTGACAGGTTCCAGCCCATTTCCTTATGCAACATTGGATATAAGATAATCACTAAAATTATGGCCTAAAGGTTAAAAAGCATTATGCCATATATTATTACTGAGAATTAGGGAGGCTTCATTAAAACCATGAAAATTTGGGACAATATCATCTTGGTCCAAGAGGCAATCCATTCAAGCCTGAAGAATGGTGAAAAAGGAATGGTGGTGAAAATTGACTTTGCAAATGCCTTTGACAGAGTCTATCACTCCTTTCTCTATCAAGTCATGTTGAGATTTGGTTTTGATACAAGCTTCATCAGACGGGTCAAAGCCTACATAGTAAACTCTGGATCGCCCATCTTATCAATGGAAGGGAAACAACCTTTTTTCAAGCTTCGCGAGGTCTAAGGCAAGGATGCCCGCTCTCTCCTCTTCTTTATGCAATCCAAGCTTCGGTGCTTAGTCTTCAGCTGGATCAAGCTAGGAGGGATCAAGAGCTCTCGGGCATTGGCATGGTTCGAGGAATGAAATATATCAACCATGCATAGTTTGCTGATGATATAATCTTGCTCGGGGTCGCCAGCCAGATCATTGCAAGAAGATTCAAGAATGAATTGGATCACTATTTCCAAGCCTCGGGAAGTAAGCTTAATCTTAGGAAGAGCCGGATCTTTAGCTGGAATATTAATCCAAGGGAGATGTCAGGAATATCCTGCATCCTTGATATTTAAGGAGTGACTAGCTGGGACTCCTTTAAGTATCTAGGGGTCCCAATCTTCAAGTCTAAACCCAAAATCTCTGCTTGGAACCCTCTCGTTGAAAAAATCAAAAAGAAAATTATAGGACGGGGAGCAACCTGGCTAAATCTGGCAGGGAATTTGGTTTTGATAAAAGTTGTCCTGAACAATAATATTCTCTATCCATGCTCCCTTCTGCTAGCTCCTCCCAAAACAATTGCAACGATTGAAGGCCTAGTGAGATCCTTCCTCTGGCAAGGAGGGAAAAATGGTGCAGGGAAATTTTTTTCTTTGATCAGCTAGAAGAAAATTAAACTACCTAGGATGGAGGGATGATTGCAAATTAGAGACTTGAAAATTCAAAATCTGGTAATGGGAGCTAAATTGCTTTTGAATATGGTTGATTCCAAGCCATCCTGGAGCAGTGAGGTGATCAAGTGCAAGTATTTCTCGAGCTCGATACTTCGGTGTCATGACAATGAACTAGAGAACAAGCATGTCTATCCCATCTATTCCCTATGCAGGAAGGCGTTGTCCAAGTTCAATGAGGAGCTCCACTGGATACCTAGCAATGGTAAGATGATAAATTTTTGGCAGGATACAATACTTGGGAATCCTCCTTCCATTCTCCCAAGATTTAAATGTTGGCTGGACACACAGGAAATGAAATCGCTGTGGGATATCTCTGCATGGGAAATCAATTCTCCAAATCGATGGGTTGGATGGCGCCTGCTGAAATGCCTTGCTGAATTCGATGATGATAAAAATATACTTCTAAATCATCTAACAGGTATTGCACCAGTGGCCAAAGGAAGAAGGGATAGACGTGGATGGGGAAGTTACTCTCGCAGTTACATGATGGCTGAAGGCTACAAGAAATTCATAGTAGTTCTAACAGTGCCATGTAATTCGACAATCTGGAAAAGGATGTGGGATTGCAAAACGTTAACCAAAATTGATCTATTTTCTTGGATGTTGGTGCATGGTAAAATTTTCACCGGAGAAAACCTGGAGAAGAGAGGATTCATTGGACCATTTCGATGTTCACTTTGTTCAGTAGCCAGCGAGACCATTCAACACCTTTTCTTCAACTGCCTCTAGTTACATATGAGAAAATCTCCACACAATATATTACTCAAACCAATCTATGGGAATCTTATTAGGTATCTGTCTCTTTTTGAAGATGTCATTTTTCACCACATATATAGAGAGCGCAACATGATTGCAGATGAATTATCCAAGATGAGACTCTTACTTGTGGAATGATTGGTTCAAGATTGGGAAGCTCAAAATGACATCATAAAGGAATTGGATCCTTGACCCTATACTTCTATTTTCTTTTGAAGGTGACTATAAGCCCTCCATCAAAATTATACAAGCATATATGGGGCACCTATACAAAGTACATATGCATTGTTTTTTTTCATGTTTTTGATCTCTCTCATTGACAACAGTTTTTATTTTGAACATATTATATATGTAGTAGATATACTTTAACTCTATATGGTTTGATATCCATCAAATATAGGTCAATTTTTTTTCATCTTAAACAATATAGTTTAGAATTTAATACAAATTTTGAACTATGCTCCTTTTTCTGTGAAGGAAAAAAAGAAAAAAAATGCTTTATTGGAATAAAATAGTTTTAAATTTTAATCTTTTTTCATAAGTAACTCATCCCGACCTTTCTAAAATAATAAAATAATTACGAGCCTTTAAAAATAATTAGCTTTGAACCCATCTTATTTCAAGTGAATTAAAAGAAATGTGTTATACTAGATATCTTTTTATAAGGTAGGCTTTATTATGTCCTTGACATATAGTTTTTGGTTGGGGACATTAGTTATAGTGTGATTGTAAATATTTCAAAGCAGACTATAGTTTGTATTAAGGAATTACATTTTTTTATTTAGGAAAACAACTTTTTAAATAACAATTATTTGCAATCTAATTGGTTGTTTGATGATGACATCTACCTTATTATGTGTTGCCCACCATGGGGCGGCAGGTAGATGTCATGGTCGTTTTAATGCGCATGAATAGGGAGGCAAGTTTCATACATCTTTGCGAGGGGGTGCAGACTTATTTAATGTTTATGTTGAGTGCATTATTGATAACCCTTTATGAATAACACCTGTAATGTTATGTTCCAAGGGTTTCTCTGTAGTTTAATTCGAATCCCAGGAAGATTACAAGAAGATGATATTGCAGGGACCTTGGTTTTGGGGGGAAAGTGGGGCTCTTCATTACCCCTTGGTTTCCTGAGTTTGATGAAAACTCCATGGTGGTAACCAAGATGCCAGTATGGGTGAGGTTGCCAAATTTACCTCTACCATTCTGGAATCATTTAGTATTGGAAGACATTGGCAATATTCTTGGGAGGTTTATAAAAAAATGATAGCGACATGAAAGAGTAGGGGGTATTTACTTATACAAGAATTTGTGTGGAGATAGATCTCAACAAAGTTATCCCTAATAGAATACAGTTGAAACATGAATCCTTCAATTGGATTCAGAGTTTGGACTATGAAAATACTGCTTTTAGGTGTAGATTCTGTCATTTGACGGGTCACCTCCAAGATTCATGCCCTCTTCCTAAAAAGTTTACTAAGAAGAAAAAGATGTAGACTACTAACCGTAAAAATTGGCAAACAGTTTATGTTCCGCCTCTAGATGAGGACAAGGAGAGTGATGATGAAGAACAACCAGATCTACAGAAAAATGAGGAAAATGTGATGAAATCTGAATCAGTGGATGCACAAACATTAGGAAAAAAGAACTATGGTGCGGAAACACTAACAAATGTTGTGAATCCTATGGATGTTTCTTTAAGTGGACTAAAGCATGCACATGAACAGAAAGTTCAGATTCCGATAAGGAATAAGTTACTGTCCAACAATCATGGGAGATGGCAGGTAAACAATTGATTGTAGCTGACTCATCGCAGGAAGGATGGACTGAAGTGAAATCAAAGAAGATGGGGAAAAAAGGGAAAATAGAGACTTATTTGAACCCTTGATTACTAAGTCCTATGATGTAATATAGTTTACTTTTTTATTCATAGAACTTTGGTCTATTTTTTGACCATGTGCTATGGCACTGGAGCTGATTGCTCGTAATTCTTTTGCATCTACAAAATGTAATTTTGTTCGCCTTGGCTGTAATAAAATTATGCTTTTTTTTCCCAGGGAAAAAAAACACCTGTAATGTTATACACAAAATAATTAAATATAACATTAAAAAAAAGATAAAACAATAATAATAAATAATATGATATAAGTATATATTATACATAACTAACTTAAGAGTTGTGACTTATCATGAAGTCACCTCACAACCTGAAATACACACACACACACACACACACACACACACACACACACACATAGGGGGTAGCTCTGCAGATTTTAGCGAAGGAGGAAAGGGGACATAAGGAGGTAAGGAGGCAAACACGTGACAAAGATTTCCTTTTCTTTTTTTGGTTTTCAGAGCCCCCCAGGTCATCCTTCGGAGATGTATGAGGACCAGGTTGATTATGGAGATGAACCAATCTATGGTCCGATCTTCAAAACGGACGTCAAACTTGGAGAAAGAGAGTCTGCCACCTCTTGTGAGAATTTAATGCCAGAATCATTACCACAATAGTTGGAAGAAGTGCATGAAGACGCAAATGTCACCCCATGCAAGGCAATGAACACAGGCCCTGCCAATGGCACGTGCAAAGCCTTACTCACATAAGCTGATGGCGCATGGGGCAGCTGAAATTGAAAATGAAAGGGATGAAGGTAAAAAAAATGACTCCGGAACTCGTAGTAGGAAGAGATATCCAGCTTGCAGAAACCCCCGATTACCTGAACCTTTCACTGGTCGAGAGATTCTGCGGAAAATTAGTAGGAAGCTTAGCTCTGAAAACTTGGATGGATAAAAACTGGAACCCGGTCTTAGGGTATACCCCTAGCTTCCACGTTCTTCCCAGAGGATGGTTTTTGCTGAAAGTTTCAAGAGACGAACACAGAGTTCTATTATTACAGAGAAGTTGGAAATGGGGGCCATCTGGGTTAATTTTGAAGAAATGACACGTGGACTTCAACGCCCGCAGGGAACCGCATAACCTACAGCAAGTCTGGGCAATTCTCCCTGGGCTACCCATGATTTTTTGGCAGAAACATATATTGGAAGGAATAGGAAATAAAATCGGGAAGTTTATAAAACTGGAGGATGATTGGGAAGAAAAGACAGACCTTAGGTGTGTTAGAATCCTTGTTGAACTCGACATTAGGGACGAGATATATGAATAAATCGTAATCAAACTTCACAAGAGCATCTGGACCCAACGCCTGGATTACTCAAAAGTCTTGTTTCGATGCTTTCACTATAGATAGGTAGGGCACATGTAGTGGAATTGCCCGGTGACCTCCAGATTTCAAGAACACACTTTCAAAAAAGTTTGGATAAAAAAAGCGAAACTTGTAGAGAGTGTGGAATTGATGAAAGGTGCGCAATCCACAGAGAAAGAAGAGTTGAAGAAGAATTCAGACCTGGAAGCGAAACCATGCAATACAGAGAAAGATACGAGGTCGACGATGGATATACATGTAGCACAGGATGGGCAGAAGGGTGGTGGATTGGAAGGCAGCCACGCGTCACCATCTAAAGGTACTAAACCTACCAAAACCCTATTTTTGTTATTTCAAGCCCCAAAAACTGTTGTTCCTTAACCAAAGAAAAAGTCAATGATAACGAAAACCTTGTGGATAAAAGGGTCCTTGGACCGAAAGAAGAAAAATAGAACTCGACGGAGGTCGAAAAAAAAGATGACAGGAATTTTGGGGGGAAGGATCAAACAATGACAAAAGTTGATAAGGTTCACGCTACAAAAAACAGTCCTAACAAAGAGAAACAAGCGAGCTCGGTAGGAGGTACCAGCTCTGGGTCAAGCAGCTTCTACAGGAACGAAGGTGAAAAAAACCTCATCATAAATTCCACCTAGAGCACGTTGGACATTTGCAAGATGGGGAAGGTGAACATTAAAAGAAAAACTCACAGTCCGGTAGAGTGCAATAAGGGATATGAATTAAGGCCCATAACGGGAAAAGAGAATATTGCAAGCTCGATGGGGGGATTAGCCCTCAGTCAATCACAAAAAATAGGAGTAGGAAGAAAGTCGTTTATGAGAAAATCCCAATCAAAGGTTGTGAAGGAGATTCTGGAAGGTCAATAGAACACGATAGGTAGGGCACTTAGAGCAAGGAAAGCACCAAGTAGGGTTACGTGATGTTAATCCTTTCCTACAATGTGAGGGGGTTAGGAGGGGCCCCTAAATTAGTAGCCCTCCGTAGGATTTTAGATTTGAAAAAACCAAAAGTGTTAGCTCTGCAGGAGACAATGATGGAAGGGGGGAAAACTAAAGATTCTTTGAAAAACTTTCCGAGGGACTAGCAGATGGGCATTTGGGGGGGCTAGTGACAACTTGGAGCCCAGATATCCTTTGTCACAATAAAGCTTTCTTCAAGGATGCTATAGAACATAGTTGGAGGATCCAGAGACCGGGCTTCTATTATATTTCCTAAACATGTATGCCCCCTTTTATGACAGGAGGAGTTTTTGGGAAACCCTAAGTGAGAGTGGTGCTTTAGAATGTGAGAACCTAATTGTGGCAGGGGATCTGAACCTAACTTTAACAACAACTTAAGTATGGGGTAAAAATACATGTCAAGATGCATTAGCACCTTTTTTCACCTCTCTATTTGATCAGAAGAGGCTAATTGACCTCCTCCATAATCGAATAGAACCTACTTGGAGAAACATGAGAGTAGGAGAGCAAGCAATCTCGAAACGCCTGGACATATTTTTACTACCAGAGGAGTTGATACAAGACGAGCTAGTATTCAAAACAGAGGTGGAATCAGGTGGTTTATGAGATCACAGACCAGTCACCCTCTCTATCACCAAACCTGAAGAAAGACCCCCGGGCGCTTTTAGGTTTAACCTGAATTGGCTAGATCATGAAGCTTACAGGGAGCTGGTCAAGAAGAACTATAAACCAATAGAACTCCAATCAGTAGAAGGATGTATGCTTCAAATGATGGAAAACTTATTAGACATTAAGAAGGTGTCAAAGGAATGGGGTATAAATTAGAGAGGATTAGATTAGAAAGAGCTAAAAGAGGTGGAGCGAAAGATACAGGATATTTATTCCTCAAACAATTCAAGGGTATTTTATGAAGAAAAGTTAGAGGAGCTAAGACTGCAAGAAAGAAAGAGGAGCATGCTCCTTTTACAGTAGGACAAACTAAGCAGACTAAAGAGCAGAACTCTATGGCTAGAAGCTGGGGATAAGAACAAAAAGTACTTCCATAAGTTTGCCTCACATGGGAAAAACACTAACACAATCCTAGAAATAAAAGATGAGGCAAGAGGGATAGCTAAGCTGTTCAAGGAAAAAACAAAAGCAACAATGGAACACTTTCAAAAAGGATTTGCAACCCCTCTAGGATGTCCCATAAGTGAAATTATAGAGGTCCTAAATCTATTCCCCAGACTAATTACAGAGGAAATGTAGCAGGATCTAATGGAGGAGGTAACAGAAGAAGAACTGAGCAAAATCTTATCCAATTTCCAAAGAAGGAAGAGCCCAGGACCTGATGGATTCACTTTGGAATTCTTCTTAGGGTTTTATGATCTGATAAAGGATGACCTTTTGAAGGTGGCCAGGTGTCACGTCCCCATGCCTCCGACCGGCGTAGAGGGCGCGACTACTAGCTTTATCAGACTGGGCTAACCGCCCATGAACATGTACAGGCTTAAAAATTGCTGGAAACAGAATGCTTAAACGTATGCATTGAACTTAATTATGCACATATGAGAAATTATCATGCACAGATGCAATTATCTATTAGACACAGCGGAAACATCATACATTCCAACAAGCATTCTTTCAACATGTTCATTTCATTTTCATTAACAGAATTTATAGTTGCAGAAGTAAAATGGACAGAGCACTTATCTTATGAAGAACTTCTTCCGCAACCAGCTACGTCGCTGCTACGTTCCACCCAACCATAGGCCAGCGTGCTCCTTAATCTCTCAGCAGCGCTGCCACCCCCAAGCTGGGCATGATTCTCCAAGGAATAAGGGAACTAGAAGG